>CM075853.1:91005293-91172793 GCA_037975125.1 Latrodectus hesperus
GTGCACTTTAATTAAGATAGTTGGATAAAATAAACGTACGACAACTGAAAATAAAGAAATAGAAAAGAAAATTGAATTGCGAATGCTTGAAGCCCAAGATGATAAGAAATTTAAAACTTTAATAAAATATTTTGACGTCAAATATGAATTCTTTGTTCAACTAATTGAAAGAAGATTAAAAACAAATGTTCCTGTATTTGATTACAAACGCAATTGAATAAATTCTGAGCCAGTTTCATTGTCAGTGTTCTTAAAATAACATATCCAAATCCATGACGTACTCTTTACTGCATTTTTTTTATATCAAATGAAATACAGCAGGAAAGGAAATGGAGAAAAAAAATCTTTTTGCAGTCGGCAGCGGAATCTAAGAAATGACTTTTTAATTAAAACTTTCAATTTTTTATGTTTTTGTTACCCCCTTTGCTCCACTTATCTGTAAGGCAATTGTCGTTTTCCGTGTCGCTGCCTTCTGGTGGCAGTCTCTGGGGTGGGCTCTAATCCAAAAAGTTGGTCGGATGTGTAAAATGGGAATTCCTTCAGAATCTCTGCTCTCAACAAAACAATGTCTGAATACAGAGAAAGGCAGGGAATAAATGTGAAATAGGGAATTCCAGATTTCAAATTTCCCTCACAGGATTTTTTTTGGAGGTTAAATTTTCTCATTTTATAAATTTTAAATACAATTCTAATATGGAAGGAAAGAGCAATGTTTTACAGACAATTGAACTCTTAAAATTTTTTTTTTGAAATATATGAATCATAGTTGATAAAATTAAACTTATCTGATAAAACTGCTATGATAATGAAACAACTACCGAATAAAATTAAACATATTTTGATATACTAATTCAATAATTTTAAAAAAGAGTCTTATTATTTTTTATTTACTGTACGAAACGTAAAATATTAGTGTTTATATAAATATATTATATGAAACTATTACAAAGAAATTATTTGTTTTTATTTGATGTTGTGCGCAGAGCATTAAAAATCTTAACTTATGTTTAGTTACAGAAGCATTTGAATAAATAACATTACATTAAATACCTTTAAGGCAATGTTGTCATTTTTATAATATTGTAATATTTTATATCTTTAATGTTGTCATCTTCCATGAATTGTAAGTAGATAAAAGTTATGAAGTTCACATAAAAAGTTATTGACATAAATATAGAGAAGTAAGATGCTTACGATTATTTTACATAAAATAGAAATAATATGGGAGTATTATAATATTTTACAAGTGTGAGAGAAACGGTTTTAATCAATCGATCAATATAGCTGGATGGATAGCACAAATAAAATGCATAAGTTCTGCAAAAAAAATGCACATTTCTATTGAAGTAAAATAAATAATTCACACAAAGGAACCAATTAGGTACTATAAGTTTCCCTAGAGTGACTTTATATTCAATATAAATCCACTATATTTTTCCCAGGAGGAAAAGACTGCCAATTTGTTTCTTCCATAGCCCTAGTTCATTGATTTTAATATATATATATATATATATATATATATATATATATATATATATATATATATATATATATATATATATATATATATATATATATATATATATATATATATATATATATATATATATATATATATATATATATATATTATATACAAGTATATAATATATCAAATATATATATATATATATATATATATATATATATATATATATATATATATATATATATATATATATATATATGTATATATATATATAGTATATATATATTCAAGAGCTAACATTATTTAAAACGAAAATTTACAAAAAATAGCAGCATTCAAATTTATGGAAGATATTTCGGTATATCAAATATAATTCAATATAAATATCAGCTTTATGCTTCTGAAGTGTCAGTAAAATGTTAAAGTTTCTTTTAAAACTAATTTCATCTATTACTGATATTTTTAAGAATTTATATTATTCTTAAAAAGAACAAAGAAGTATTTAATCAATTTTTATATATGTTTGTGTATATCAAAAAATTAGCATAAAATCTGCATCTAAAACATCTGCCTTTAAGAAAATTGATTTTTTTATTTTTTACTATAAGTAATTATAATTCCATAAAAATATTGTCTAAACGGATTCTTTATTGCTAAAAATTTTAAATTACTCTAAAATATAACAATGAAATATAGTATTTTAAATAAAGTTTTGTTGTGGTATTCACCTAATAAATTGTTTTTATGATTTTATGAAACTTATTTTTAAAATTATTTTATATTTAACTTATTTTCAAAATTATTTTATAATTATTATATTTAATATTATATTTAAAACTATTTTATAAAACGATTTTGATATCTTATTAAAAATTTATAATTACAAGAAACCTGTTTCATGAAATATCGTTAAAATAATAATTACTTTTATCGATATGGTTGGTGTTCGACAAGAAAAAATATATTTAATGGCAGTAAAATAGCAGACAAAATGTTATGTTGATAGAAATTATGAATACTGTCATTCTAAAAAAATCTAAATAAAACAGTTAATGAAAAAATACTGTTTTTTTATAGATTTGTAATTTATTTTTAAACCCACTGAAACTATTATCATTCAAAATATTTTCAGACTTCTAATGTTAAAAAAATTGTAAAAAAAAATAAATAAATAAAAATAAAAATATTTATTTTAATTTTTTTTCTGTTTTTAATTAGAATATTTAAGAAATGAAAAGGCGAATTAATTGTTTTACTTCTCACTACATTAAATATTGTTATAATAAGCCATAGTTGTTTTTGATAATGAAAAGACAATTGATTTTTGCATCATTATTTACAGTTATCAATCAAATCAAAATTATCTCAAAAATAGAAATTTGTATCTTTGTCTATATTTATTTTTTAACTACATTTGATTTTGAAAATATAAATTAAAATTATTTGTAATGAAGCATCATTTTTATTTCCCTCAAAACTATATTGAAATAGTTCACTTTACATGAAGTAAAAGTTACTTGGCTTATACATATACATGGATTCTCATATATCATCTCCATAACCCAGAAATATTCTAGAACTATTTATACCTCAAATGGGGGAAACTTAAAATGTTTCTCTATCTTCAAAAAGATAGCTAGCTTGGTTGTGACTAATATTTACCTTTCAGCGCGTCCATCCTTTACAAGGACATGTCGCCAGAAAAAGGAAAAGGGTTTAAATAACTAAAAGAATCGCGTCATAGTGGGATTCAACGCCTGTTTTCACCATCACTCTGGAAGTAAGAAAGACAAATAAAGAAAAAGAGCTCAAAAGGAAATTCTTTCCCTTTTAGGATTAATCCCGGTGTAAGTAACGGAATTCTCTTTAAGTACCCCTTTTCACACCACATTCAATTAAAATGGCAGTAGCTTTTGATAAACATTTTCACTAAATTACCCGATTCTCTAGCTAAGAAGAGTGTGTGAATGTAATTACAATTAAAATGATTATTTGTTAAGACTATGATTGCATAAAACGAGGCTTGATCTCATTATCTCTTTTCGCTTGGATGAAAGCAAACGCCATCTACTTTAAATTTTCATAAGATATCAAATTTCGTTGATTGAGTTCAAAGTTACCAGCTTATTTTTCACTTTGTACGAAGAAAGTATGAGAGAATTAAGTTATTGAAGGGGATAATATGATAATTAATATTTGTTAAGGTTGACTTAACAATTAACAAGCTTAATTAATTTTTTTTCGACTGTTAAAACTAAATGAGATTTTACTGAAATATTTTTAATAAATTTATAATAGCAATGGTAAAGTTATTGAGGTTTATAATGCATAGTATCTCTTATATACTTAACTTTTAATAAAAAATACTCTTCCCTAACGTTAAGAGTGTAAGTAAAAATTCTGCATGAAAGATTTGGTTAATTAATTGTTGGTTTGATAATCGTCAAGTTTATGGTCCAGCGTTGCATCTAACATTCTTTTATATTAAATGGAAATACTTTAAGTGAATATTATATTAGACATGCCCCCTTTTCACATTTGGTATTCTTATAATTAATTATTTTAATCCTATTTATGTTTCAGTTAAATGTTTTGTGTGATAATGATTTTTAATTATTTCATTTGAAAAGTAATCCTTATAAATATGATGATAAAAATTACAAATAGTATTTTGGAGAAAAATCTTGTGATGTGCAATGTAGTTGAAAATCAAAGCGTATGCTATTTTATTATAAAATTATTTTCCTAGCAACGCGAATAAAACTAATTTTATATTATATTTATTAATTATTTTTATTTGGGAAAACAAAAATATCTCTCTGTACACCAAGTAATACCACACAGAGCCCGCAGGTGCAAGAAATGTTTATTTCATTTGTAACATATTTTTGAGGTATAAAATATTTTGATGCATGGTGCAAAATGTTCAGATGCATAGTCCTGAAAAATAAGTGCGCGACTTATCACACATAATATATATATTTTCTTGCAAATATTTTTGTAAGAGTGATCGATCAATTCTAAGCAGTTTTAAAAATTTTTGCTGAAAAATAGCTTAATTTTTGGAGAACTTATTTAAGAGAAACTTTTCAAATTATTAAAATTTATTTAAAAATTTGAAATATGAAATAGTAGGTTTATCAAAGCCTTCGATAAATTAATCTATCAAATTTCATGCAAAATCTAATATAATATTAGGAACTTTAATTAAGAAAAGGAATTTATGTTACATCATAAAGGTGTATTAAACACACAATTAAGTTTTAAAACCTAATTGGGGAGTTTTCACTATGTGCAATTAATGTTTAATGTTTAAAAGTTAAAACCACATTTTAAAGCTGCTTCAACTCTTTCACCCTAACAAAGTTACAAGTTTATTATTCAATCATAAAAGTAATTAATGCTTCAACGCTCGAAAGTAAATTATTTAACTTTTCATTGGATAATAAAATAACTTTTCACAGTTTATCTGAAATTTTACCGTGGTAAAAAGTAGCAAAAAAAATTTTAAAAAGAAAA
The DNA here is from genome assembly GCA_037975125.1 of Latrodectus hesperus. Lineage (NCBI taxonomy): Eukaryota > Metazoa > Arthropoda > Arachnida > Araneae > Theridiidae > Latrodectus > Latrodectus hesperus. Next base: position 91,010,281 of record CM075853.1, read on the forward strand.
TTTAATTGAAGGATTTCCCCCAATTTATTAATAAACCAAAAACAACTTTAGCTATCTGCTTAATCACATTTTAAAATCATATTTTAATTTATTATAGTGTTCAATTATAGTGTTATTTTCATATTATAGTTATTCAAATTATAGTGTTCAATTTTATTATATTACACATTGTACTATTACAATGTGTAATATAATTTTATTAAACCATCATTTATTAAACACACATTTATTAAACACAATTTTATGATGCATAATTATAATGTGATGAATGCACAGCTAAACAATGCTGTTAAAATATATATTATTTCCTATTTCTAAAAAATATTAAAATAAGTAATAAAATTAATGTACTATCTTATATTCATTAAATTAAGAAGTGTAAACTTGAAAACATGAAACTTACATTATAACTGTATATTTTCTCATTATAAATGTTTTAAAATTTATTTAACTTAAATATAAAATGATCATGATAGCTTTTAAAATTGAAATAAATTTCCTTAAAATGAAGAGTGATCCTATTTTCTTATCTTTCATTATTGGTTTTGATATTGATTTGAATATGATAACGCTATGCAAAGTAAAATCAATGAAAAGTTTATTATTGAACACTATATTCATTTCAATGTTATAATTAATATATGAATGCCATACATAACATTCACGAACACAAATAATAATTTCCATATTCTCTTGATATATAAAAATTAAAAGAAAATACTGAAATAAATATAAGAATTAAACAACTTAAGCCAACATTATTTACACACGAGTTTATTTTATAAACTGGAATATATGAGATATGCTTTTAAACATTTTAATTTCCTCAATATTTACCTCCTACAGCAAAATAAATAGTAATACAATATAAAGTAGTCATTCTTAAATCAATTTTTGAGATTCTCAATGCCAGTTTGATTTTATTAAGAGGATCCTACAAACGAGGATCACCTTAGGCCTTCAAATTAAGATATAAGAAAATTAATTGTTTTCCTGACAGAATATAACTTCTTGACACTCAAAACGTTCACTTGATAATATGGTCTTTTATCCGAATAAACTACGATTTTTCTATTATAAAAATTCTAAATCTGACAGTATAACTTAAACGATATTTGTCATAATATTATTTGTTCACATTTTTCCTTTAAATATGAGCTTTTTAATAATTGAATTTTTATAAAAATTATAAAAAATAAAGATAAAATTTCCAAATCAATTTAAATGTTTTTATTTGAATTTCATTTGAAAAACTTACCTCCCTTTTCTGAAAAGTTTTGAAAGAAATATTTCATAAAAGAAAATGTTTTTCAATTATTTGGAATTAGTAGGAAGTATTTATACTGTAAAATGTGTTGCAAGCTTTTTTTAAATATCTAATTCACGTTACCTTCAACTTTTTAAAGACAATGGGTTGTGTTGATAGAAATGCACATGGGTTGTGCTGATAGAAATGCATATAGGTTGTGCTGATAGAAATACATATGGGTTGTGCTGATAGAAATGTATATGGGTTGTGCTGATAGAAATGCATATAGGTTGTGCTGATAGAAATACATACAGGTTTTTCTGATAGAAATACATATGGGTTGTGCTGATTGAAATGCATATGAATTGTGCTGATAGAAATGCATGTGGGTTGTGCTGATAGAAATGCATATGGGCTGTGCTGATAGAAATGCATATGGGTTGCACTCATAGAGCAGTATCTTTTATATATTTAAAAAAAATCCTTAGTATACAGTAATGTCAAATAAGTATATTTTTATATTCAAATTTATCTTAAGTTTTACTTAACAGATTAAAGTTTTTCATGAAGATTAGTGAATTAAAAATAATTACATTAATTAATAAGATAAAAAAGCGTTTTAGTAAAGAAGAATATCATGAGTGAGGTATTATTATGTGAAAATAATACAATGGTCGTGTTTCGAAATATAACACAAGACTTCTTATTTAATACAGGAAAAATTAAAAGTATTATTTCAAGCAAAATCTTAAAACTATATTTTAAAAAAGAGCCAAATTAAAGAAAACTTAAGTAAACCAAATTGAAGAAATATTAAAAAAAGACTTAAATTGATTGAAATCTCAAATCTATTATTAGTTCTTCATTTCATATCTTACTCAAATTTTTAGGATGAAGTATTTTGCTTATTTGAAGATTTTTCGAACCCTTACAACATACCTAATAGCAAATGTAGCAAAATATTTGGAACCAAACTTTGGAACTGTTGGAACTACATTTAGTAAAAATTCTTTTGTTAACAGTTGAAACAAGTGTGGACTGGTATGTTTAACAATACTAAAAAATTAAACAAAATTTCAGCTTTTTTGCTTATTTTGCTTAGGGTTGAGAGACAAGTTACTACCGCAGAATTATTTATTATTTGAATAATTTGTCACAAATTAGTAACACTTACGATTCTTTCAATAAAAAGAGATGTCTAAAGTATACCAATTACCAGCAATTTTATCAAAATATTGCTACCAATAATTTTGCTGATAGAGAGAAATATGTTTCATAAATTATATTCTTCAGTAAATATTTTCGTATTTGAAATAATATTATTTTCCATGATTATACTTCGGAGAAAACAAATTAACTCTTTTGAAAATAATATTCATGTAAGGTATTTCAGGAACATGATTTATTAAATTAGGGATACAATTTTAGAATTAGATATACACATTTTGAAGAAAATAATAATACATTACAAATTTACATATATATGTATTTTGACTTTATCTTGCTTTTTTGTAAATATATTTTTCTTTAGCATTTCTATTATAATTGTTTACATTTTTATTGAAAATTTGTGGAATGGTTTTTAAGAAAGTAGTCTTCTAAGTTATGTCGCGTTTAAAAACTCTAAAATTGTATAAAATATCATACTTTATAAAAATAAAATTGTTATACTCTGTAGGTAAAAAGAAGAAAAAATAACAAATGAAAAATTTTATGAACTTCTTAGCTCTTATTTTATGCAGTATCTTTCTTTTAATAAAGTTATTTACATGTACTTAATTGATTATTGTTCTTTTCAAAATATAATTCTATTTTCACTTTACCTGTTGAAACAGAAATTAAGTTACTTCTATTATTAATTTCTAACTATTCACACTGAATAAAATTTATCATTTGCAACATAAGAATTAATATAATAAATATTTTATCGTAATTAACTTTTTAAACACCACATTAATGATAATTATTTTATCACTGTGGAATAAGACAACAATAAAGCAAAACATATATGAATAAAAACATGCGCCATACCTGTTTTGATAAGTTTGAAATTGATAGCATTGTGGTCCTCTAAATGTCCGGTGAGTCCAGGAGATGTCAGTTGTCTAATGCTCAGGTCCGAACTTGGACTTGTGTGGTCAATATTAGACAAGGAGGATCTCATTCCCCCCGATGCTTGTGATTTATGTCGGTGGTTCTTAGATTCCATTTTATCACAATTAAATGATATTTATATGAGTTATATTTTTATCTGACATTCAAAACAGAATATAACATTCAAGTGATTTCAAAAAATGGACTGTTTTCTGTTATCAACAGTAATGACAAAATCGGAATTCTGAATGGTTTTTAAAATGGTAATCCTTAAGAATTTTCTTAATATATATCCACCTTAGACAGTATTTTCCTAGAGTATGTAAAAGAGTTTTATAATGTAGCTGCACTACGAAGTCTTAATATCACATTTAATTTTATAATTAATGCAATATTAATTATAATTGATAGATATTTTATATATATCTGTAAACATAGATCAATAGATTATTTTAAACTTGAATCATTCAGCCTTTTTCAAAGACGGATATACATATAATATATTTTTAACTGTACAGATTGAGTATAGGATCAGGAATGTAAAGTTTTTAAAAATGATAATTTTTAAGAATTATTTTTCGAACTATGTAAAGTATTTGACAATTTACCTAGAACGAAAATGTTCTAACTTTATGACTATCGTCAAAATATTATTAAACATATACTCCGTAATCTGTCCATGATAATATTATTTAATGCTTTGAGAAAATTTCACTTGGCAATACATAGAAAATTGGAACATTTCTGTCAAATATGTGGATAACATCTTTATAGATTTATAGCAATGAAATACTCTTGCATATAATAGAATATGAACAATATATATTTTGTATAAATTCAGATAAATTGTAATTTTTTTGTGGTAGTAAGTAAAAAGAGTTTAACTACTAAAATAATTTTCAACACGTTTGTAATATTATATCTTATATAAAAGTTTTAATTTTGATTATTTTTTAATATAAGATATATGCTTAAACAAATAATACACTCTTAATTCTTCAGATTTAATAAAACTGAAGAATTATTCAATGCTTTTTCCAAAATGGATTCTTCTGCGGGAAAGTTATTTTCTTTTATTCTGATATAATATCTTAAGATTAAAGATAATTTTCTTTACTTTTAACACACACGCATTTCATGAATATAATATATATTTCCATAGCAGTAATATAACTTTAAGCACCATATACATATATATTTATGTATATACAGACTGAAATAGATTTTTTCAACACTTACGATTATTTTCCACCACGCGTGAAATGTATTCCAAGAATTTTTTGATAGTATTGTTTTCTCTCTCTAAAAAGATTGAAAAATATTTTCAGGAGAATACTTTTTTTTCCAAAAATAAATAAAAATACAAGATGATAGACTCTTTTCTCTTTTTTTCACATTGAAAACGATTCCGACGCTGTTGCCATTTCCACAAGCTAAAAAAATAACCCCAAACAAAATGGAAGATTTAAAAGATGGTGTTGATGTAATTCTATCCGAAGGACATCGGCACACTCACAGCTCAAGATGTACACACACCGTCAACAGAACAGATGCACGCACAAATGTGAAATGGAAGGAAAATTGCGGAATTCTATTTCAGGTCCCACTCTTGACGAAACAGAAATCGGGAGAAAAGAGAGCAGACGATGAAGAGGGTACCTCAAAAGAAAGAAGAAAAAAAGAACGCGGGAAAATCAAAGTACAAGTCAGATAGGAAGATTGTGTTTTTTTATTCACTTTATTCGTTTTTGTTTTTTTAACTTTCGCGATACACCGCGCACGTTTCGTTCTGCGCCAAGTCTTCGTCTGGCAGATAGGGAAGAATAGAACGTTGGCATGGGTTTTCTGGGGGTCGTGCGTGTGTAGACAGCGCCGTACTGCGGTAGATATAATGACCAACTCAGAGAAAAAAAAAGAGAGCCAGACGTTAATGAGTTTCGATATCGGAAATATCAAAATGCGTTTTAAGCTACTCACCTGTTATGCTCCCAATTAATAAGCTTAAAAAATAGTTAATTTATAATTACCATGGTAAATGTTAGGGAGAATATATTTAACGTATAAAGAAATTCATACAAAATGGGTTGGATGTATAATAGGATAAATATTTATCCGGCAATTTTGACAGATTATTTTATATTATAGCAATAAACCTTTTGAAATAAATTGAAATATAATAATGTTGTATTTTAATTACATACTGATTTAAAATGACTTATTCAAACAAAACTGTTGAATATTTTTATAAAAAATATTACGTTGTTGCTATGCAATATTAATACATTTAGACATTTTTATCATTCTTATCATGCAATATGTGGTATGAAAAATGCAAGCAGTGAATACTTATATCAAATATAATTTTCTATAGTTGTGGAATCATAAACGGTTTTTTCCATTCATAAATGAACGCAATAAATTTTATAATTAAAGATTTTGATGTTACAATATATATTTGTAAAAAAAACTTAAAATTTTCAAAACTTAAATTTTACGAAGCATTCACGTATAATTTTTACTTTACATTGTAAAAGATATATTGTTCTAATACTAAGGTGAAATTGTTTAAAATAACGACTATTTTACTACATTATCAAGGACATTTAAATATTAATTAATCTTAAAATATTGAAAAATGTTTCAATTGAGAATATAAGAAAAAAGTGTTTTCAGATACCTTTAACTTAATGTAAATATTTTTCTAAAAATTTACTTGTAAAATATAAAAAAATGTCACAATATATACATGCTTAGCACAAAGTTTGGAGTAAAAGCATTTATAATAAATGTCAAGTAAATAAATAATGGTAGAATAATGCTTTTATTCATGTTAGATATTGACAACAGCTTTACCTTTTATAAACTCTGCGGAGAATGTCATCTTATTTAATTTTCCAATTATAAATAAAATAAAAATTCAAAAGAGAGTGTTGTTGACATATTAGGAAGGATGTCAAAATGGCAAAAAAAACTTTTGCTTTTATTTAGCTATAAAATTTTAAGAGATTTGAAAAAATGTATAGATTTGAAAGCATTTTTCTAAATCAGAGATACTGCTTTCTCTAATTTAAGGTAACAAATATTATTAAAAGCTCCTCTGTGATTTCAAACATTTCGGTACTTAATAAATTTAAATTGCAATTTAATTTTCATTTTTCTTTTGAGTTTTGTTTTTTCTTTTGAAATCAAATTTACATCAATTTAACTAGACATGATTAATTGGAAGGTAAAAGTTTTAATTGGTAAAGCATGTTATTTGGCATATCCCATTTTTTATCATGTTTAAAATCTCAAGTTTCCTCCGGTGTTTCTAGCCATATCATTATCAATGTTTATTGTAATCTAAGATCAATTCAAAAGTAATATTTAAAGAAGATGCATGTGCGAATTGATATTTCATTTTCATGATTAGACACTTACTTATTTCTATATTATACTGATTCTCTCTGCAGAAGAAAATAGAAAAAACTTCAAATTAATGAATATAAAATTTATGAACATGTGACAATCTGAGTTAAGAAGAGAATAAAAAGGTGTTTGATTGTAAGGATAACTAATTAACAGATGGAGGTAACTGTTCTAGTATAGTAACGTGTTATCAGATTTTTCAATTTAATTAAATGAGGAAAGATAATCAAAACTATTATTGTAATTTTACTGCGTTTAAAAGTGTTAATTTATTATTTTTTTATCACAATTTTTATTTTTATGTCAAAAAATATCTTATACAATCTTAATATGCCTTTTGAGTACAAACAAACAAAAAGCAATTGCTTATTTGCCCAGTCATTGCACAAAATGTCATTTTCAAGATTGCATTAATAAAACTTTTTTTTTGATATCGTTCACTAAATAACAACAGCAACTTAGATAGTTATTTATTCATGATTGATTTAATTCATTATGAGCAATGAACCTCAAAAACACAATGTTTAATTATATGTACTTTAAAATGAAGAAAATATTGGTTTTCCTATATTTGATATACTTGAGATGGGAATAACACTAATCATGCCTACTTATGAATCAGTTAATAATGTAAAAAATTGCAATGAATCCAGTTACCAAATAATCTAAAATTTTTCTCCTTAAACAGAGTTTTCTTGTTGCAAGTAATGCGTTAGATTTCAGAATAATATTTATTTTCTGTTAGTAATTTTGGATTTTCTAAAAGATTCCAGACAAATGCTTCTTTTCCGTCTAAGTAAATCATAAGTAAATCAAATATTCTAAGTAAATCAAGTAAATCAAATATTCTTATATAAAAATCAAATATTCTTATAAGAAATTTAATAAATTTATTTGACAGAGAGAAAACATATTTTTCTGCATAACCTGGACTTCAGCAATCACCATATTTTAGTAGAAGTACTGCTCACTTCTATATGGAAGATATTGGAATCAAACCCAGACATCGAGGAACAACAGAAGTTGATCATTGCGTTTCGATTTTTTATGTACATTTGTAGTGTAAATATTTGATATTTTTCGATTTTTTCCCTTGCAACAGGGAAAAACAGCCACTATCTATGAGAAAATACCTTCAAACCAGGAAAAAGTGACAGATATTCAAATGATTTATAGTTAGCATCAGTTGTTAAGCTATTAGTTACAGAACTTCAAAACCTGGATATTCATCTTTTCCTTTTTTAATCAGACTTAAATTATTTTAATCTATCAACACATAATTTTAAATAAAAGAAGATTAAATGTACTATTTTTTTTCTTAAATGTTTTATTCAGCTATCATTTTAGGAATTTATTACCCCGATTTCAGATTTATATAATACTTTTGAAATAAATATCTAAACTTTTAGAAATTTTTGTCTTTAATATAAAATTATTAGTTTGTTTCTATCAAGAATGAGAAATTTGTTCATAACGGCATTTATAAATACAAAATTTTGTATAACATAAACTTTTCAATTGTATCATTCAATTTTTCCTTAATCTTTACGCATATCGTTCTGGAAAACACATAAAATTGATGTCACGGTGACAGTAAAATAAGCATTAAATGGGTAATTTTACCGTCATTCATCTCATTCCATCATCCAAAAGTTCGACTGATTTAATGGATAAGCTAAACTTTGATCTATCCATTATTCATTGCGGATTCATTATAACGACTATTTCTCGATAAAATCTTTAAAAGATTACATTATTCTTCTCGTCTAACCCATTTACTGCCTTTACCAATAACATTTGAAAAATTTTAATATAATAATTTACAAACCTGATAAATATGATCTGTAACAAATAAAAGAATTAAGCAAACTGCTTAAAATATGCATAAAATGAATATAGTATTGTAAAATTTGATAAATCTAGGATTTGAACAGGAACTGAGGAAAAAATTATGAGTCAGAACTATTTTTACAAGTACATTTATTAACATAAAGATAATTGATAACTATAATAATTTTATTTATATTGTAGATTTTCAGCCATTTTCTTAAAATTTCGTTCTAGTAAAATGGCTAAAAAGTATATATATATATATAAAAAAAAAAAAAAAAAAACTTAACAGAAATGTTCTTAAAAACTTACAACATCAATAAAATTAATCTATGAGGTGAAATATTATTAATATCCTTGCTAGCAGCAAAAATAGTTGAAAAAGGACATTTGGATGGCGAAGATATCTAACGTAGTGGTCTTCATGCAGACTCTGGCATTTCCCTTTATATACATTAAAAGCCCAGCCAAATGACTTTACAAAATTTTTTATCACAATAAGTTCATGACCATAGATTTTAAAAAAAAGGAGTTTTCTCTTTATAATATTTCAACTCTTACATCTTTTTTAATCACATATTATGTACTCACTTTGACTATTTTGTAATCAATATAATGTTTTGAGAATTGATGTAAGCTAAAATTAAAAAACATTAAAGTGATTTCTTGCCACAAAATCACTCTTTGAAATACAGTTTAAATAATCAAGCACTTGTGTGAAGTTTATTAACACCAAGACACATTTTTGACTGCTCTGCCATTTTAAGATTTCTGGATCAACTCGAGCGATTCCCCCTACTTGACATCGATAAGAGTCTGTACTTCGAAAACATCGAGGAGATAACCAGCTGTGTTATGCACTCATGATTATCTTTACTTCTCCCCATGGACGCGACACATACCAACCAACCAATCAAGTAACTTATGAAGATTAATATAAAAAGGAGAGAGCATTGTAATATCTTTTATATTTTTAATTTGCTCAAAAAACCATTTTATCGTTAATTATATAATTCAAATTTTCAGAGCATCAAAGGATTGTGTAAAAATGTCTTAGGATTTCTCTATGCAGCATAAAACTTATGTTACAAGACATTGAAAAAAAAGAATTGAGCTGAAATTATTATATATTTTATCTAATAAAATACATCATCATGTAATGTTATTTTGATGTTTCATTTCATTTAAAAATTATTTGTATCCCTCGCCGATTTTAAAATTGCTCTGTTTATAATATTAAAATGAAAATACAATGTACCTTAATTTATTTACAGTTTATATCTCAGAAAAAAAGTTTCTCAAATAATCCTATAGTTTCAAAAATAATTCTTCGTCTTCTTAAAAAAGACTTGATTTATTATTTAAACCCAAGAATACGATAAAACAAATAAAAAGATTATCAATTGTTTTATTTGATTTGCTACTTACCATTTTAACTCGAATATATATTTAAATTACGTAACATAAGGCAAATGCACTTCAACTTTCGTTGGTGGGATTAAACATAAAATATTATCAAACTTTAAATTCTTTCTTTTGAAATAAGTTTTTTTTTTTTTTTTTTTTGCATCTTAAAAACTTTTTTCGAAGTATTAATTAAATTTTTTACTAAATTTTAACGCTTATAAAATTTTGCAATGTGTGGTTTCATTTCTTTTTCAGTGAAATATAAATATAGAAAAATAGTTGTGTTGTGAATTTGTCACTGTTTTTTTTAAAAAGTAGAAAATTCATAGCTTTTTCGCTTTGGCTTACGGCCGAAGATTATGCATTAAACTTAAAGAAATAGAAAAATTATTATTAGAAAGAAATTAAAATGTAGCTTAATATTAATTAAGTATCAGTACATAATTATAAAATTTAATTTTATTTTAAAATAATAAGCTATTTTCTTAAAAAATATTGAAAAGGATCTGCAATATAATAAATATATATTTTTTGTTACTCATTTTTCAGAAAAAATATAGAGCTTACTTTTAGAAATATAAATAACTTTTAGCTCCGTTAACTTAGATATAAAATTAAACAATAAGACAATTGAAATATTCATTTAAAATTCAAACTTTTACGTAATTTTACGAAGAAATACACTACAACTATGTTAAGTTATGTTGGATCACGATCTTAAATCAACTTTATGAAAAAAATAATATTATATAGTGATAAAATATTTAACATCTTCACTAACAATATGTTAAACAGAATTTCACAAAATTTTAGCTATACCTTTAATTTTACTGTATTCTTATAATTTTTAGAGATAATCTTTAGTTTGCTGAGTAAAAATACATTTGAAAACATTTGCTCATAAAAATGAAGATTCTATAATATGAAATAAAAAATTTCAAGTTGTAAAATAATTTAAAGAAATTTTAGTTCTTTACTTGATGTTTTAAAAATATTTTTGTGATTTTTTTGAAAAATCATTTTTTATTTTTAGATCTCCTTAATAGAATCTCTGTTTATTTATTATCGTTTGTTATGCTGATGTAATATTATAATAAATCAAATAATTTTAAAAAGTATGCATTATAGCTATCTTCTGAAACTAAAAGAAAATTTTAAACTGTATATAGTATTAGAGCTGATATTTTATACTTGTTTTTAGGTAGACTATTGAATAAACCTTAGAAAAATCTTCTTTATTGTAATTGCTTAAAATATTTACCTAAAAACATTTTATAACAATTTTATTATGTATGACGATGTGCTTAAGTATAATTGCTTGAAAAGAATTTCAAGAAATGTGTTAATAACAGATTAATGAAGCAATGAGAGAAATAGGCATGCTATGTAAAATACTTAAAACTTAAATATTTGTGTACATTTATAAGAATTTGTAGATCTTTTTAGAAATTAATTGACTTAAATGCATTTTAAGCAATAATACTCCAATAAATTCTTTTTCCAAGTTTCAAAGACAATGGAATTTGTTTTAATTATAAAGACTTTTCACAATAGTTCAAAAGGAAATAGAATTTGAAAATGATTAGCAAAAGTATATATCAATTAAATGTTATTGAAAGTGATGCTTAAAAGGGAATGAATTACACAAATTACATCACGTAAATTGAAACGAACTTGAATACTGGAGAACAGTGATGCTAATTTTATCAAATGTTAACGAACGTTTCATGTAATATTAATGTCCTTGTTAAGATTATATTTTTAGACAAAGTTGAGAAATTTAATGAATCCATAGTTTTGACAATAATTTATGCTTTGAATTAGACATTTGATAAAATAAATTGTAGTAAAAAAGAAACCTTTTACAAAAGGTTTTGGATAGAAAAAAACAATATACTGTTCTTTTAAATGTAAAGCACCTAATTAACAAATTTGACTTAAGTTCATTCATCTTTTAGTATTTAAAATTTTCCTTATTCTATTTTAAAAATTGTATTACAGCTTAATAAATTGCTGTCACTAATAAAATTATTTTCTATGTTTTAAAAATTTGACATATACGCTCACATAATATCGTGTCAAAAAATAAAGTGTATATATATATATATATATATATATATATATATATATATATATATATATATATATATATATATATATATATATATATATATATATATATATATATATATATATATATATATATATATATATATATATATATATATATATATATATATATATATATATATATATATATATATATATATATATATATATATATATATATATATATATATATATATATATATATATATACAAGTACTTGTACATATTTATACTACACTTCTGGCCACCGTAAATCTAACATCCTGAACGAGGCATGCAAATAACATGAAATTTACAACATGCATTAGCAGAGGTCAGGTATGCAAATGATTAGAGTTTCTGCGCAGACGCACATCAGGCATGCCTGTGGTGCCACTTCAAAGCACTATTTAAGGCTTGGAGATTTTGACACTTACAAGTTCAGCAATTAGGTTTTTCTTGTTGTTTTTTCAAAAAAGTGCTCAATTATGCCTCGTAGAAAACAGCGAACATTTTTGACCAAGTATCCCAGTTCAACAGAGGAAGGATAATAACCTAACAAGATTCAGGATTATCTTTTTAGAGAAATCGGTTGTCATGTTGGATGAAACCAAACAACTGTAATGCTGATATGTGATCATTGGATACAGGAGGGTACAACAAACCGACGTGTTCGGTAGTATCCTCTTCAGTACACCATTTCACGTGATGACAAGCAAATTATGCGCATTGTAGTGACGGCCCGTTCAGCCATAGCAGAGCACATTCAGTCTGTAACGCATCATCCAGTGTCTGCGCGTACGATTCTACACCGTTAATAGCAGAGTGCCTGTCTCTGCCAGCAAGACGTTCATTGCTTCTTCTACCCTTGACGCAGAACCACAGACGTCTCCGCCACCAATGGTGCGACGATAAAAGAATGTGGACAGCAGAATGGAATTAAATTGTCCTTACTGACGAGTCACGCTTCCACCTGCAACACTATGATGGTCGCATTCGAGTCTGGAGACTCCGTGGTGAGAGAGAATGCTGAACTGCTGCGTTATGCACCGACACACTGGTCCTGCCCCAGGTATTATGGTATTGGATATCAATCTCGCACTCCTCCAGTACGCATTGCTGGTATTTTAAATTAATCATTACATGTCCGAGATGTTGGAGAGAGTTGTCCTTTATTATCTTCAGGGCTTGCCTACAGCCATATTTCAACAGGACCACACGTGGCACACATTGCTCAAGGATTCTTTGTCAATCGCAAGATTTAATTGCTTCTCTGGTCGGCTCGCTCTCCGGATCTTTCGCCGATAGAAAACATGTGGTCCATGGTTGCTCAACGAGTGACCCAGATTACATCCCCAGCGGCCACACCAGATCAACTGTGGCAAAGTGTGGAAGCTGCTTGGTCTGTTGTACCCCAAGAACATATTCAAAGTCTCTTTGAATCAATGTCGAGGTTTATCACATCGGCGATCTCCAACAATGGCGGCTATTCTGTCTACTGATTTTGGCAGGAACCACACTTCACAGAATTCTATAAATTTAACCATTTGATACTTGGTCAACGTGTTATCTACAAAATAAATTTTGTTGTGATATCTCTTGTCTTTCTTGGTGTTGCAGTGTAAATATTTAAATTACCTATATTTGAATAATGACCAACATTTTAATGCATTTGATTGTGCTTAGTATATATGTAACAGAATAACGTAAATATAATTTTCCTATATTTTATTATTTTTATTTTAACGTAACATTTTCTCAATAATTTAAAATTTTTCATAAAATAATTTAAATCAGAATATTAGAATGTCCTAAAATTGTTAATTTCTAAATAATTATATGAATTTTATGTGTAGAAATTTGCTTTATGGGGATGAAAACATTATGATTATAATTTTTTCTGCATATTATTTGAAAGTATTGTTTAAAAGTAAATAAAATTTAACAATTTCTCATACCTATTTCATAAACTATTTTACTTACACAAAAACATCAAACTTTTCTATTAAGAAGAGATTTTGAAATACTACAGTTATATAAAAGAATACAAGTAACAAAAATTTAATTTTGATGTATAATGCATTTAGTGTTAACTTTTTAATTCTTGTTATATTCTTCAATGCATATTAGATTTATTTACTGTGTAATAGGTAATTTATGATAAAACGTACTTTTTCTTGATGAGTGAGGGACATGAAAATAAATTGCTAAATATGTATTTATAAACTCTTTGTTGCTCGGTATAGACTCTTACGAAGTCTGACATCAGTGATCGAGCATTTGTTAAAAACATTTAAGCCAAATGTATGTTTAATTGATGAAAAATAAACCATTAATGTGTGATTTTGCGATATCTATTGCTGGACAAATTAGTTATACTGATTTCTTTATATATTTATACTTAACTTCTTCCTTCATTCGTAATTATTTAATATTATTTAAGAAGTTTCTATTAGGATAAATAAAAAGTTTCTGATTTCTAGTAAAACAATTTCCAGAAGCAATTACTTTTAACAATTGAATTTATTCATAATGATAAGCAATTTTTTGAGATATTTTAATTTCTTAATTTCTCTCTAAAATATTTCCTATTTCTTTTTATGTATAGGTATTTATTAAAATTGAATGACGTTTCACGGTAAAACTTTGTTTGTGCTGAATTCTGTATTATTAAGAACATATATTTATTTACATTGCATTTCTAAAAACCTTATTAAAATTAGTTTAAATTTCATTATTCTTACATGAATATAAGTATAGTTCAATCGAAATTTGTCCCGCAATATGAAAAATGAATTTAAGAATAATGGTATAACTAGTGTCATTAAAAATTATTATACGTTTCCAACAATCGATATATTATAAGAAATAGATGATAAATTGAAAAAATAGCTGTTTTCATTTTAAGAAATACTTTTTGATGTTCAAATACGATGCATTGAAAATGTTTGATATTTTTTCTCGTTCAAATATTTAAAAAATTTTGAACAAGAAAAATACTGACTAATGATTACTTTGAATAAAGTGAAATTTTTTTGAAAAAATTTTAACGTATTATTTTTTTAATATTCATATTAAAAGACTTTTTTGAGTTAAATTCTTTGAAAGCATATTTTAATGAAAGTATTAAACGCTCCATATATTCCAAAAGAAAAGCTCTCAAAGCTCTAAAAATGTGATCGCTCTTTGAGAAAAAATTTACTGAAAATAATAAATAAAGCTTTATTTATAATTTAATTTATAAATTGATAAAAATATTTCACAAGAATATCACTGTTTGTATTTAAAAAAATGTATATGAATTTTACATTTTTAGCATATTAACTTCCTCAATGTATAATATCGAAAAAAGTGTTTTAAATAATCATAAGTAAAAGTAGTTTTAGGTAATTTATATTATATTGGAAAATATTGAAAATCAAGTTATTAATAGTTCTGTTTAAAATAAAAAGGAACCTTTTCAAAATTATTTTCTTAATTAACTCAGTTGTATTGAAAATTAGAGAGAGATTCAGGTCAACAAAGTTAATTTGTGCTATATTCTTTAAGTTAAATATGATCATATGACATTTTAAAGCGTTAATTCAAGCCATTTTAAAATATCAAAGAATATCATAGTTTAAAATAAGTGCTTTCAAATTGTTGTGAATGAAAGAAAAATCGTTTTATGCGATATATGAAAGAATAAAATAAAAATATTTTTATTGTAAAAATCAAAATGCATCTAAAATTTAGATAAATTCAATAGGATTAAAATTGGTATTAAATTTAAAGTGATGCAAAAACCTTTAAAAAATTAGATACTGCTGTCAAGTGAGCAATAATATATGGAAAATGTTTTGATTTCAGGAGATTGTTTTGATTTAACAATTAATGATACATGTAAACATGTGATACATAATATTTAATAATATTATGTACATGTGATAACATTTAAAACTTATTAAGAACCTTAATTATTTTAATTTTGCAACTGCCTCATACTGGAGGAATGATTTTTATTTACTTTTTATTATTTAATAAAAATTTTATTCATTTATAGAATATTTATTTATTGAAATTAGATAAATTTTAATTTTATACTTAACAAATTTATTATTATGATCTTTTAGGGTCTTTGTGAATAAATATTTGGAAAAAATAAATGTCTTCTTCCTGCTGTACTATAAGATAAAATTTTATTTAACCAAAATATTCAATATTTTTCAATATAAAATGTCTTAGCAAAGTTTATTTTTGTTTTAAAATATTTGTAATTAAATTTCTAATGATTTTATTTTATGATATTCCTCTTGTTTCCTTGGACATTTTTATAAATACATTTTTAATATATATTCCTTTATATAATAAAAAGAAAATGTAATAAAAATTAAAATTTTGTGATTGCATATATAATTTATGAAAAAGAAAATTTATCTTATTTTACAGTAAGCAGCTCTTACTCTCATTGTAAATACTTAGAAAACTATTAAAATTATAATTTTAGCTTGAAATTACTGATCAAGGTTTAATCAAAAAATAAATTTTTTCAATGCTCTAAAGTATTCATTATAATAACTAAAAAGTTTTACTACACAAAACTTTCTGCATACTCTTACTATTTTCTGGATTTTACTACACAAAGTTTTTCTTAAAAATAAGTAAACCGCAATTTATTTCACTTGCACGCAATGATTAAATTAGATAGTTAAATGAAAAAGAATGTGTTTAGTAAAAAAACTTAAAAGTATTTGTTAAATAAATTAGTTAAAAGTTATGTTAAGACCTGTTTTTTTTTTAAGTTCATCATAAATGATTTTAAAAAGAATATTAAAGCTTAGTTATTTTTTCACATGGAAGAAACCGAATTATACTGCAATAATTTTTGCTTTTCTATATCTGTTTCAAAAGATATGATGGATCAGTTAGCAATATATCTGGAAAATATGATCATTATTGAAAATCATTCTACCGTGATTTAGAACTTTCAAATCAAATATATTTCCTTAGTTGAAATTTTTTATATCTTGTAACTTTATTACTCACTGCTTCATTGGGATTAGAACGAAATTTTCATGATAATAAAAGGAGATCTAAGTAAAAATGTAAATAGAAATATTATTCGAAATAACTTCAAAGTCAATAAAATCTTCGCGAAACCTAAACGACATGTTACCGTTTCAATGTAAAAAGGAATGTATTTATATTTGATAGAAAAATTTTATCGTATGAAATAAGATTACAATAATTTTTGTTGCTACTCTTGTATTCATCTGAAATCATTTACTATACTCATATTATTTAAAATCAAAGTTAAAAGGTTTTATTTTTAAATCTATTAAATAATAAAATGTTCATAATTTGATTTTAAGGTTATTTCATATGTACATGTCACGGTGATAAAAATTAAATAGCTTTATTTTATAATAATTATATTTATATAATATTCCTCCTTAGTTATATTTCATTTATTAGATTTTATCATTAAGCTATTACTATAATTTAATCTCATAATTATTTCATACGTTTTTATATAAAAAGAATGGAATGAATGGAATGTTTTATTAAATATAATCTTAGTAGAAGTATATATATATATATATATATATATATATATATATATATATATATATATATATATATATATATATATATATATATATATATATATATATATATATATATATATATATAATATTATATATAATACTATTATATATATATAATAGTTTCAATACTTGATTCAATTTACTTTACGCAATTTACGCAATACAGTTGTGAAAAAAAAAAATTAATTTTGATTTTATAAATTACATAAGATGCCAGTAAAAAGGTAAAAATATTCCTCATGAACAATACTAAGTGTGACACTCTGATTTTTTAATCAGCTTTTCGTAACATCATTATATCCTAAGGTTCTTTTTGTTTGGGATGTCTTTTCGATAATTATGAAAAAAAGCTTCGTCAAAAGTGTGTCTCTGACGTTCGGTGGTTAACCTTCAGATGGCGCCAGAAGGGATTGAATCTTTCTATTGTTTATAGCTGTTTTACAATATGCATTCTAGAAGACAAGGCACCCAGCAAAGCTGGATCTGGCAAAAATCCAATTTGAACCTCGCGATGAAAAAATCTTTTACAAGGGAATAAATAGATTTGTTTTTGTATTTTACCATCAGTTTTTCTACTAAATATCTATTATGTAATATATTTCCTTAGGCTACATAATTGCATAAATATATGAGTTTTATCAGTCTGAAAGGACCAAAAATTGAAACAATGGATTTAACAAATTTTAAATTTAGAAAAAACTTCCTTATGGGAATGCAAGCAGAAATATCTGTAATATCTTAAACTATGGTGTGAAGTACTTATTAGAACTTCAAATCATAGTTAACTTAATAATCTCAAAAAAGGTTTTCTTAAAAGTTAAAAAAAATAATTCAGTAAAAATATAGAAAAGTTTCTTGATATAAATTTCTTGATTGTGTGTGTATCTATACAAAAATAAAATATACTTTTTTCTAATGGTATTTTTTGTTAAAATGTTAACTTCTCTCAAATATTATTATGAAATCAGAATAAATTATAAATTTATTCTGTTTAAAACCTCACATAAAATTTTTAAAATGTATGGAACTGCGATAATTTAAACCTACTTTATCTTATAAAATATGTATATATATAAAAATAATTTAGTAACTTATATTTTTAAAATTTCCTATTGTATTCAACTATCATATAAATTAATATATATGTAATTTGAACTAAAACAACGTATGGCATTTAATAATAATTTTCAGTAATATTTTGACTATTTCGTTATGAATAATGTTTGAGATTTTTTTATCTTTCTTTTTCTGATAAATTTTACATATCTTTTCCATTGTTTGCTGACATTATTTATTCACTACAAAAAAAAAAAAATACAAATTATGCTAAAAATTGTTCAATAATTTTATTAATACAGTATTTAAATAACAATTTTATAAATTATAATTAAAGAAGTTTTTATATCTTACAGAAGTTTTTACTCTTACTCTTCTTACTTTAATCATAGACATTTTATATTCATGTTGTTCAAAATTATGAATATGAATTAATATTTTCTGTTTCCTTTTGGCATAATTTAGTTTAGTATTTTATTATAAACATCATTTCTAAGAAAGTTATATCGATAATAAAGAATTTAAATCTTATTTTGTATTTTTTTAAAATTTTTTAACATTTGTTTGATTTTTTGTTGTAGTGAAATGTCAAATTTTCTCTTTAACCTTTTTCAACAGTTTACAATAATATAGCTTGCAATCAGCCACTATAATGGTAATTTATGCACCAAATTTATATTTAACTTAAAGTGCTAAGATTAAATGGATGTAGTTAATATAATTTAAATATATTTATTTATATTCAGCAAAATAAAATAAAAAGGGATATCAAGTTAAAATCTCGACCACAATGATCTGGTTGAGGATGACAAATTTCTCGCTGCCAAAAGACGGACTGAACCATTTGCAACTCAACCGAAGATTGTTGAGTTCATAAAAATAATTTAAGGCACGTAAAATATGGCATTGTCACCATGTTTTTCAAATGAAATGATACCTTAAGAATGATATCTTAAGGATAACCTTGTTGTAAATTAAGATGACCCTCTCAATTTCAGAGTTACTGTCATACCCATTGATTTTTTTAATTACATAAAAATTCCATTATTTCTAACCCTTGTGATGAAAGGCGAAATCTAATGATTTTATTGACAGCTGTACGGACACTTGAAATAAATAATCGAATTGTAATTCTATAAAATGTTTGAAATATATGGATAGAATCTCATTTATATGAAAAATTTTGCTCACTTTTAAATATTACAAAAGGAATAAACTGTGGCATCATTTTAAAATGCTGCTTGTAATGAAAATGTGATGTACCACGCTAGCAAGCTGGAAGACCAACCTGATCTTTCGAAGTAGTTGGCCTTAGATGTCATTACTGATATTCCTTGTGAGGCCTTGGCTGTTTACACGAATACCAGCAAATTTGAAGACGGTAGAGCTAGGAGCAATGTTTTCATATTTATCTCCAAGGAAGAAAGTAAATTTTGTAACCTTAACTTCTACTCAGTTTCTGGATTCAAAATTACTATTGAGAAGCTTTTGAATTTACTTTTACTATGATATTTGTATTATATGGGTTTTGAAGAACTGTAAGAATGTCTCTCCAATACGTAAAAAATACCCAAAAATATATTTTGAACATAATCAGGATATTTTAGTACTTTTCTTTGAGCTAAGTTTGAAGAAATCTGTTTGTTTTCAATGGATACCATCGCTTGTTGGAATATAAATAAGAGTTTCCAGATACATTTGCTAGATATGGTTGTGATCTCCCGACCACCAACTATTTAGAACTTCTTTGTAAATTCACTCCTTCTATAAAAGTTACATACTTTCTACTTAGCGCCTAACTTTTATTTATGACTGGTATGCTGTTAAGATCCCAAGTATGTACCTGCTTTGTAGTAGCCCCAAGCCTGTTTGCAAATGAATTTGGAGTGGCTCAGAGGTGGTCATTTGAAACGCAATTAATTTCATAATGGGGAAAATTATTTTAATATTTAAATATGCATTTCAAATAATTAGATGCAGGAAAGCAAAATGATATTTGACATTAACATCTTATTTCCCCCTTTTTTGTTTATTTCATAATAATGAAGATTTTATATTTAATTTAAATACTCTTTACTTGGCTGAAAAAATATACATGAAACATAAGGGTTATTTCGAATATTGTTACAAAAGTTAAGCAATGATAGTAAAAATAAAAATCGGTAACGTGCGAGGCCTTTTAAAGTTCATATAAATTTCAATCATATAAAAGTTTTGATACTCTGTTAATAAATTATGTTCCATTTCTTTCTGTTATGGATTGAAGATGTCATATATTTTTGGTTTTCTTTACTTCAGTAAATTTGATTTTTCCATTAGAGAAAAGCTGAAATTTATAACGGGTTTAAAGAATAAAAATTAAGCTATTTAAATGCTTGAAGCAATTGACCTAAATTGGTATAAATGGAATCGCATTATGTAATGGAACAATAAAAGTGCTATTTTTTTCTAATTGTATTGAATTAACTTGTAAAAGTTTTATTAGCTTTAATAAATTTGCATGAAAGATTTAAAACCCCTTCTTTTGTACAGTTTTTAAACTCCATTTTACTTATGTTATACTAAGTTAAAAAACATAAATTTTACTTGCTATTATATTAGGTATATTATTTAAAATATTAAACTTATATTCTTAATCTAACATTTTATTTTAAATACAAATACAGATTGTATATATATATATATATATATATATATATATATATATATATATATATATATATATATATATATATATATATATATATATATATATATATATATATATATATATATATATATATATATATACAAAGAATTAAATGCAAACTAATATGAATGTGTAATAAATTTGAAATGTTATTTCTATTTATTAAAACTATAAAATTGCCCACTCTAATATTTTTCAACAAAATTATTGAAGTTATATAACACTCTTTTTAATAAGATTTTAAAATATATGAAAAAATATTCTAATATTCATATTTTTTTACTATTATGTAGTGCGTTATTTGTCGAAAACAATAATAAAAACATACTGATGATTTAATATTCCATTTTGACTTAAATTTATTAGAAATTAAATTTCAATTTATACTTGAAAATTCTTTTACAATTAAATTTAATTTCCATAGCTCAAAACTTGCTTTATTTTGGTAAATATTAAAGTTCATTTAATGTCATATGTATCATGTTAAAATGAGAAAAAAATAGCTTTAAATTTTGCAATTCAGCCGTTTGACTGTCAATTTAGCAGTGATTGCATTTTAAATCATAAGTCAGCTTATGGCAACAAACAAATCATGTTGCATGAACCATATATATAATATCTATATATAGTTTACCATTTTTTAGTTATAATTAATTATAAATATTACAAGAAAAATAGTAATCATCGTATATTATTTAGGAAATATGTTAGCTTTGTCAGTTGAATGATATTTCATATTAAACAAAAGTGGAAATTTTAAATGCAGAGAAATCTAATTTATTGTGAATCATTAAAATTTAATATTATCAGATTTGTTTGAGATTTTATTTTCCCACCATTGGCGACCATAGTGAATTTTTTCGTCACCAAGTTAAGCACATGTTTTTTTGCAAGGGAAATTTCCTTAAATTCCAAAAATATGCATTTTAGAAGTTTTGAAATCACATAATAGTATACAAACTCTAAAATAAGTAAAACTAAAAATGAATAAAAGCTTTTTTTGTTGGGATTGCCTTCTCTTCAAAACAACCTGCAAAAGAGATAAGTAAATAATAATGACTTATTTGATATGACGTCAAGCTCACATGTCGAATATGCTCGGTGATATTATGGAAAAAATATATATATAAGAAAAATATAATAATAAATTGAATTAACTATAATAATTGTATCTATCTATATATCTACATATATATATATATATATATATATATATATATATATATATATATATATATATATATATATATATATATATATATATACATATATATATATAAGAAAAAGATAATAATATATAAACAAAGAGAAATTGGAAAAAAGAACAGTTTACGATGTTTGGATGCTGGCGACAACGAAACATAACAACAAACGTAGAACGAAAAATTCGAATTGAAAGTAAAATGAAAACTTTAAATGCTGTTTCCACTGAAAAGAACCATACATATGACGTAAAAATGATATAAAACACAAGCAAAAACAAATCTGGTAACAAAAAAATTTAAAAAATACGAAAAACTTAAATTGGCAACAGAATAATCAAAACATAGAACGTTAGATTTGGCGAGAATTCACTTTGGGGAGGGGGTATATCATAATGAAACCTTAATATTTATAAATTAAATTAATCAATCATAAGATTAACGTTATCTCTGTGAACAGATAAATCCGGTTTTATGAGCGGATTAACTTAATGATGAGTTATTGTAATAAGACATAGGGTACATTATATATCAATGAATGCGCTTTTAGTAATTATAATCTTAAATTTAAAACATAAATTTAAAGCTATTTCATATTCTGTGGCAAATGTTTAAAATATTATTTTGAAGTGCTAAAGCAAAATATTAGGCTATATTTGCATTTATAGGCATGAGAAGGAAAGCAATTTATGAGAACAATGCATCCTTTTCATAACTATAGGACATTTAGTTATGCTTTTTTCATGAGTTTTGAAGTTGTTTAATTTGATATCTTTATATCTTTGAAAATTATATATGAGAAACTTCAGCTATGATAAAAATGTTAATTGTATAATGTAGTTTAATTTAAAGTTTATGTGAGTAAAAATCCTATTTAAAAATATTCTCATAGAGATTTATGGTTCCAATGTATGCTGATTCATTTAAAAAAATAAGAAAAAAAACTAAAACAAAAAGAATTTTTGACAAATATGTATATGTAACCTATTTGTAATATTACAGCAAGCTTTCAGACATCTTATAAAAACATTATTATCATTTTATTTAGATAAAGGTTAAAAATTCTTATTTAGTTGTTCAAGAGTTTAAAGCTTGTAGAAACTATATGTAAAATAAATTTATGATATATCAATATGTGTCTACTTTTTTAAAATAAATTAATGAAAATTATCCAACAAGCTTTTCACAAATTCATAAAAATCTATATTTTTAATTTGAGAATTTTGAACTTAATTATTTCTGTATATCATATTTTATTACTTTCCTCCATATTAAAAAACGCTATACTTTCGTTAAAATATTTGTTAACGTCTATATAACGTATAGAGGAAAAGAATTTAATAAATCCAAGCTAACGAGCAATGTTTAATGTGTGTGTGAAATTTGAATAAAAACATATTGAATTAATATTTTATTTAGATCTGAACAGAAATCTATGTTTTTTATATGTTGAAGTATTATTTTGTTTTGGTTTCTATTACTTATTTTTATGAATAATTTTCGAAGAAGTGTTTTTGAGCAAACATCAACTGAAAAAGATCTTAAGTCCAAAGGAGATTTGTAAAAGTTAATTGAATTTTACTCAATTATTTATAATAAAACATTTTAATATGAGAAATCAAAAAAATTGTTTAGGATTTTATGCACATCTATTGCATTAAGAGTTTCATCATTGATCTAATGGTTGTTTAATTATTCTCTTTTAAAAAATAAAATAAAATTGTTTAAAAAGAAGCTAATGAATGAAAAAGAAGTTAAGAAAATGTTGTTTTCCATTGATCACAGTTTTTTAATATAGTTTTTTTGTGTTAGGTATACAAAATTTCAAAAATATACAGCTACATTTACTTATTTCTTATAAAAGTTAAATAATAAGTAATAAATATATTTGAAAAGTTTTGGAGTAATAACAAATGAATCACAGAAAAATATTTATAAGCAATAGTTTAATGAATTTTAAGATGACACTTAAAAGTCATTAAAATATTACTTTAAAAGAAAATCTATAAATGTTCTGAAATTTAAAAATTCTTTTAACTATTACTTTAAAGTAAGTTAAATTAATTTGCTAATAAAAGGAGGAATAAATAGATAAGTTTAAAATAAGTAGCATTATATATATATATACTTTCCGTCGCCTTATTTAATTATTTATGTATAACCTGACTTCGTAATTATCTGGCTTTTGAATTCAACATTTGTTGAATGTATTCTTTACTAAATGTAATTAGTAATTTAATAAAGATATATAATTTAATTTACTACATTACGGTTAAATTATAAATTGAACAAATTAAGTAAATAGTTTGTTAATATACTAAAGAAACTGAAAAAGTTTAACCGCAGATTTTACCAGAATATTAAATGCGAAAAAACCCTAAGAAATTTTATATGAATAAATAACTCATACATGTAATCTTAAATAAATAATCTGTGCTTAACGTTTTTGCTGATTTAGTAACTTAGAATCAAATTATTTATCTTAAATAACTGAAAAGATATAAAAGAGAAACAATTGGTGAGTAAAAGAATTCATGTTAAAGAAATGTGAGCATAAGAGATGATATTAATGACAAATTTAACACATTTAACAATCGAAGAATATGTTATTATTTTATTTATGACACCATTATTTTTATCAACCAATTAACAATTAAAATATTGATATAAAATTATGAATTTATGTGAAAAGGTGAACTATAAATTCCTCGTATTCATTTTTAAGACAAATTATTTTTTCTATGAACATGAAAAAAATTAAATTTAATTTAACATAATTGTATCTTTTGAAAATTTTATCTTATTTTTAAAATATCAATTAAGTTTTATTGATAAAGTATTTATTAGAATAAAACAATGATAAACTAATTAAAGTTTTTTAATTAGTATTTCGAAATTAATATTCTTGTTAAAATTAGCTATGATTTTCATATTTATTACATTTTCAGAAGGCTAAAGCATTGAGATGTGTATAGAACATACCAGAACTTTGATTTCGTTGAAATTTTTTTGATATTTTTTATACAATTTTTATTTATAATTATTAATTTCTAGTTGGTTATAATTTAATTAATTAATTCTTTTTGTCTCTAATGGTGTTTTTTTAAAAATCATTAAAATTAAGCAATAAAATTTATAATTTATCCCATGTTAAAGTTTTCATATAACATGTCTAAAACTGGACTTTAAAATTGTTTGTATCATAAAAGAATTTAAATAAAAAATAACTATAAATGAATTTGAAATTATCACTAACAATTTGAGCATAGATACTGATTTTACTAATGTAAAATTTGCAACGATATAATGAAACATTGTTAGTTGTATATTTATCACAAATAAAAATTGATATTTTGGAGAATATGTTAGTAAATGTAATGTTTAAAACAAATTTCCATTAAAAATGGGGGAAAAAATAAATTGCTAACATGCTTTTCAGTAAATATATAGCTTAATAATATAGCATAAAGGGATAAAAAAGTTAGATATTCTCTCAAATCTATTTAAAACATTTATAGGATCACAGCAGGAAAAATAAAGCTGCTGACATATCAATTTTGAATAATAAGACCATGTAATGTGTTTCGAAAAGATTTATGCACATAATAAATGTTAGAATTTCTACAATTTTTTGTTGCACTAAAGGGAAGAAATACTAGTATTTTAAAATTATATTTTCTTTGAAAATAATTAAGATAGGAAATTGGAATATAATACTCTTAAATAAAAAAGTATTATAATTGCATGTTTAAGTAGCATCATTTTCCTGCATTACTTTTAACATATATTGTATTATAAGCTGTAAGTTAGAATTTTCGTATCCATGCTTTGTGAAATACATTTTACTTTAAAAAACAAGATTGATGTAAAAATTGAAAAGAATTCCTTCTTAAAGTTCACTTAGATAAAATGTCTTAGATAATTTTATTAGTTAATGAATGATTAAAATGTTTTATTTATTGCAAATATTTTGTAAAATAACGGTTGCGTAGAGAAACTAAACATATAGAATTTTTCTTAAAAATGGCGCAAGGCTTACGTTATAATCGAACAAAATCTACATGATCTGTTGTTAAACTATCATGGCTCCCTCGCATCAGGCAACAAAAGATAAAGACTATAGCTGTTGTAAACAGCCTAAGACGAACACCGAATAGAAACTGGGGTGTAAATGCCAGAATCCTTAAAATTTGGTCTAAAACCATTATTGAAAGAATGATATGCTATGGATCAGCAGTCTGGGTGGAGCCAATGACAAGCAGAAAAGTCAGACAGCTATCCAGTTTGCAGAGACCCTTCACCTTAACTATCACTAGATGTTTCCGCACGACTTCTACGGCAGTATTAAACATCTTGGCAGGAGTCCTTCCATTACATTTAATGGTCCAACTAGAAGCTGCTAAATCTAACATTCTCCAACATCAAGAAAAAAATCACTTTCCTGGAAGCAATTTATAACCCAGATGACTTTGAAATTCCCTTCAAAGCATTATTCCACTCAGCAACACAAATGGAAGGGATAATGGTTCATACTTTGAATCCTACACAGTGCCAAGGCATTCCCCAACACTTTTTCTCTGATGGCTCAAAAATAGAAGGCAAAGTGGGAGCAGCTTTCTGCATTTTCGAAAATGGACAGGAGAGTTATTATTGGCAGGGACAATTAAGAGAAGTTAACAGTGTTTTCCAAGCAGAATTGGTTGCAATTGATAAAGCATTAAAATATATAGTCGAAAATAATTTATACAAGGCAGTGATTTGGTCAGACAGCCAATCAGCTCATTTGGGAATATATAATCCATATCACAGAAGTCCACTGATTCAAATCAACTCAGCATCAACTCAGGCCAAAATCGACTCAGGACATTTAGCAATAGATGGCAAATTTGTCTTCACTGGATCGAGGCTCATGCCGGACATACTGGTAATGAAAGAGCTGACACACTGGCAAAGCAAGCTGCCAAAGCTTGCTCAAATACGCAAAAAATTGATTTAAAATGACCAAAATCATGCTTGATTTCTAAATAACGTAACCATTTACTAATGGGCGGGCAATAGGAATGGAATGAGTCAGAACAATGTAGATGGACATAGAGCCTTAAACCCTCTGTCTCTCTTGATTTCCTTGTCAAGGACCACAAAGAAGCACGGTTACTTTCTGGACATACTCCAACATCGGAGTATCTCAATAAAAGGGGTTTGGCTCCAAATAGTGCTTGTTCATGCGGTCTGGTTGGGACCATTATTCATTACATGTTTGAATGTGATTTAACAAAACAATGGCACCTAAAAGCGCCTAAAAACTCGGATGAACTTACTCCATTTCTCTGCTATGCTAGCAAAACTCCTTCTCTTCTGCATAAGATAAAGAATATAATCTCCTTTATCTATGAAAAAGGATCCGAACTCTGTAAGGATAATGCCATAACTGAGCAGAGGATTTCATCATAAGAACAATTTGGTAAAGGGTAAAAATCATTGTAAGGTATTTCTCCACTTTTTGTGATAAAATATTATTAGGTATTGTATTTGTTTAGCAATTAGTTTTTATAATTTTGATAATAATAATTATTCAGATTGAAGTTCTGAAAAATATTGATTGACTCAGCACAATGTAATGTGCAACATTAAATATCCTAGCAAAGTTTATCAATTGGTAATTTTAATGTCTAATTTTGCATTATATTTCCTCTAAACATTGTAAACCATTATAAACTGTGAACAGACAATGCAGGTTTTTTATGTGATAAAACAATGCATTGTAATGTAGCACAATGTGTATATGTTTTATTTATGTATATACTATCAATGTATTGTATATATTTACGCTTTTTATAATACAATCTTCATATGGTACGTCATGTGATAAAACACTTTCTTCTATCTAACCACTATATATAAAACTAGGGGTTAATATTCAAGTTTGCTTTGAGTCTTCAGAAATACCCTATTTAGCAATTTTAATGCAATATATTTTCATTATTATTTCTAGTAATGTTAGAATGCCTATAAAATATTTTGCTGCGCATTTTATTCACTTTTTTAAGCCTTTTTATTATTCATTGTATTGTAAATATATTTTGTTCAATAATTTTCTTAATCGTACTGACTACAGTGCACAGACTGAGCTGCTGCAAAATATTAACTGAATCAGCAGATTGCAATCTGTAATACTTTACTATTTATCACCTACAGCAAATGTTAAATGTTCAATAGGATACCATTCATGCGCATTTAAACTTAACTATTAGTATGTATTTGCTCTTTTTCTAATAGAATCTTCATATGGCACGTCAGGTGACATAACACTTCCCTCTATTTAACCACTGTATATAAAACTCTGGGTTCATATTCAAGCTTGCTTTGAGTCTTCAGAAATACTTTATTTAGCAATTTTAGTGCAATATATGTTCATTATTATTTCTAGTAATGTTAGAGTGTCTGTAAAATATTTTGCTATATATTTTATTCACTTTTTAAGCCTTTTTATTATTTATTGTATTGTAATTATATTTTGCTCAATAATTTTCTTAATCGTGGTAACTACAGTGCACAGACTAAGCTGCTGCAAAATATTAACTGAATCAGCAGACTGTAATCTGTTATACTTTAAATATTCTACAGTTTATCACCTACAGCAAATGTTAAATATGTTCAATAGGATACCATTCATGCATATGTAATCTTAACTATCTGCGTGTAGACAATGCAGTCCTTTGGTATTGCGAAAAATGCAATGTTACATTAAAGGACCCAGTTAAAGCATGAGGGAGTTACTAGTACTTATTGAAAATCTCTCTCGTCCCAGTTATTTGCTCTTTTCATACTCTTCTACTTAAACTTAATTATATTGCTTGCATATTTGTGTTATAAACTACTTATATCGTCTGCTATGACCATCATCAAGATAATTAATTTGTATTTTTACCAAGGTTACTTGGAGTGTTAGGATAATCTATTTTCACAATTTTATAGCAATATTTAACTCATGTCATCTCCCATAGTGAAAATTTTGTAAATGTTTTGTTGTTGATGTTATATTTCTGTCAAATTATTAATTTCAAATATTAGAGACCTATTGAAATTCAATTTTGTTATCAAATTTCGTGACAATTCTGTCACACCAGATGTATTACGTGATGGAGCCATACCTGATAACCTAAGGTACAGACCAGGTGTTCCATTGCGTATGTCTATGTCTATGTTACAGGGTACGCCAATCAGCGTACCCAGTAACAACAGATCGCTCTGATTTCCTTAGAATATTGTGTAAAGCAAAAACATTAACTCACCCATACTAAATGAAAACGTAACTGAAAAAACTCCCTTTTTTTACTTATTCAGGTTCTTGAAAGGATAATTACAGGATCACAAATTTGAAATTTTTAGTGAGCATTTACTAATAAAGATTTAATTTATAATACATGTTTTTGAAGAAAAATGGTTCAAAAATCTGTGAAAAAAAATTAATAAAATCAAGAAAAAAATAAACAAGGAAAAAAATTACCGAGACGAAGACATTTCCAAGATTCTACTTTTAATGAAAAAGCCTGGGCTAGCGAAATTGCAACATCGCAATGTCGAATCAAACGCCAGACAGCGAAAAATTTGAACATAACCGCTGAAAACAGACTTTGCGTTGCCACAATAATACTTCTAAAAACAAAATTTTTGAGTAAAACACTTCCACCAGAAGAAGATGTATATAAAGAAAACGATGTACGACGCAGACGATAAAATCAGCTGCGAGATTTAAAGATGTTATTTTTTACATGTATTCCAGTCAGAATTTGTATGTCCTAAAAATGAGACAATCATTTGTTATAAAACAAAAGTTTGAACTCATTTCAGTTCTTAATTGGCTTTTAATTTTACAATTTTATAAAATTTTTAGTATGAAAGGAATAATTTAATTTTAACAGAAAACTTTCCTTTAACATTAAGCACTTTTTTATGAAAGATAATGTTTCATACGCACTAAATACAATATTATTAAAAATAGTATTATGTTTTCAGTAAATATCTAACTATATTTTTACTTACTGATCTTACTATGGGTTTTAAACCTAACATTTAAAATTGAGTTTAAAAGAAAAGAATTTATTTGCCTTTAAAGAGTAAAATATATAAATTATAAATTACAAATTTTAAGTTTAAAACTGAATGCAGATCCTCTCTAAACTTGGATTTTATTAAAATCCTATTAAGAGCAATCTTCAAAGTTATATATGTGTGTATGTGTGTGCGTGTGTGGCGAGGAGAACTAACCCATAAAGTAAACATAATTTATTTTTAATTTTTAAGCAAATTCCTCGCGTGGAATAACGGTTTGCTTCTCTAATCTAAAATTTATTGACATAGTCCCTATCTGAAAGCTACAATTCGACCTATGGTTTACTGAGCAAAGAAGATTAGTAGATTTCAAAGCGTATTTATCTAAGCAAAGCGGAATATGAATGCCTTTGACTGTTCTATATTAGTGAAATAACATTATAACTTTATACATTATGAAATATATCATTGAGAATATTTCGACTCTAGTATACTTAAATATATATATATATATATATATATATATATATATGTATGTATGTATGTATGTATATGTACGTAGTATAATTAATTGTAAACTTTTTTATAAAATTAATTAACTGCCAAATGAAGAATAATTAAGTGAAGATACGAAATATAGTAAACAGATGGAACATATATTCAATATATCGTTCAAAATTTAAAAAGAAACATAGAATAAAATGAAAATACGAAAAGAAGCTGTATATGTTGGCACTTCATTTAATTTTCTATTTTATTTTATGTTTCTCTTAAAAATGTAAACTTTTTATTGAGAATATATATTTCGTATTTTTATTTTTTCATTCATTAATTTGGAATTTGATTAATTTTATGAAAATATTTTATGATGAATTATATTTTAGTAATTCTATTTAAGCTGCTTTCGCTCTGAATGTATCGTTAAGCATGTGAGTCTTGTATTTATTCGTAAATTTTTTCAATTTATGCTTATAATATTTCTAATTATCATGCTTTATATATATATATATATATATATATATATATATATATATATATATATATATATATATATATATACATGTATATATATATATATATATATATATATATATATATATATATATATTTGAATCCTGTAGTTTGTGCCTTTTTATAGTATATATGGCTCTTTTTAACAAATATATGAGTTACACCACCCCTGTTGTGGAATTCCAAAACATACATTACCAAATACTGTTAAGGAATTCAGAACTGACCGATGACATCATCACGCGCTATTATTCTCAACGAATGAGTTGTACCCTTCTGAGGTGGCTAAGTTCTATCGAGGGATTTTTGGTTGAGCTTTCCCAGTGAGCAGAGGTGCTACAGAGTCCTGATTGGTCATCACACAAAGAAATTGTTCATTCATCAATAAAAGTTATTCTTGAAAATCTGCATGTTTAATAATCCTTCTTAATTTAACCAAGACAAAAAAAGTAACTCCACGAAATACACCACACACACACATGCCAGCATTAAACATAAATGATATTCTAAGAATATGAGAAATAAAATAATAATCAGAATTAATATACAAGAAAGAAAAAAATGAAAAATCTAATTTTCGTTAGTGAAATGTTGACGGTTGAAGTTTTGCAATTAAGAAAAAAATAAAATTTTGGCAATTAAAAAATTTCTGCAAACTGCATACTTAAAACGAATTTGATACCTGTGTTTAAACAGTGCTCTTTTAATATATTGAAAAATAAATAATAAGAGTAATATTAAATTACTTATTTTATTATATATTTAAAGAGAAGTATTTGAATATTTATTTCACATATTTTAGTAATAGAATGCATAAATTTTCAACTGTAAAAAAAAAGTCTCGTCAAAGGAACTGACAAAAACTTACGTGTTAATTGAAATTAAATACTAAATTTTAAAGAAAAAAACATATCTTTTTGATTATTGCCTCTTTAGTTGAACCTAAATAAAAATCACTTAATACGATTAAGATATTCATGTATTCATAGAAATAAAACATAGGAAAGTAACGTAATGAGGAAAGAATCATAAAGAAAATAATTTATTATAATAATCAAAAGGACATAAATCTTTTTAAGGTATCAAAGTTCTATGTTTATTTCTTCATTCTTAATATTAAAGATCATAATAATTTTAAAATTGTGGTGAGATTTAATTTTCTCGTAGGACCGTATGAAGAAGTATGTTTGGTGATCAATTACGCTAACTAATTTGAACACACTGAATAAAATATTCAGGTAAAAGTGTTTATGGGAAATTAAACAAAGCAGAAAAATAAATTTTTAAAAATCTGTATTTAATCTGATATTTAAATATTTTATCAAATATTTATTGAAGATACAACTGAATTCAGTTAAGGTTATTTTCTACACAATTTGCTTATTGTAACGGAATAGAAAATTGTATTGAAAACAAAATATAAAATGAAAAATTATTTTCTATAAATTTAGAGATATAAAGAATAAACTAAACGATATTAATAACATATTAAACAATGTTTTACTCTTAAAACCTCTAATTATTTTCTAAACTTATATTAGTAAGATTTGTTCTAAAGTAATTATTTACAAATAAGAGGACTTGATATTTATTTAATTTAGTTATACTTTTAGGAATGTTGTTTAATAATTAGCTGATTAAATTTGAATACTATCCCTTTATAATGTGCAAGATTGAGTTAATTTCGTTTTCGTTGCTTGAATAAATTATAGTTGGTTAATCATTGAATAGAAGGACTCAAGTCTTCTGAATAATTTGCTTTTCAATTGGAATATTTGCTATGTTTTAATTTGTTTGCTTAAAGATTATTTGCATAATAATTTAAATGGAGGTTGAAAAAAGGAAATAAAAAAGCTCACAAATTTAATTAAATAGCATATGTAAATTAAGTTTACAAAGAGAAATATATATTGATATTTCTTCTTGTGAAATAAAATTTTTCTTCACTATTATTGAAGTGTAATGCAATATTTTTAAAATCTTCATACTTTATTATGAAGTAAACATGTTGCTAAGAATTCTGAAAAACTTGATGTACTCCATTATTTTATGATTACAATCCAAACATACTTATTTGTTAAATTTATACAAAATTCTTCTCAACTACTTTTAATGAGATGATAAACATTCAAAAATTTTTACACAAAATGAAATACATAAAAAAATGGATAATATCAATTTATCTGTTAAAAATGTGCAGGATACTCAGAAGTTCCTCGAGCTATGCCAAGTTAAGATGTTGCAAAAATCAGGTGTTAGTTTTGAAAATATGAAACATTTTATTCAAGCAGATAATGTTTCACAGACTAATTGCAAGAAGGATGCCTCATTTTTGTGAAGGGGTGTCACTGGGTGTAATAAGCTAAGTACATTGGGAGTGTATATTCCTGGTAGGGCCACCAAAGGCTTAATGGCTATTCCACAACCAGGGCTAGCCATATTCCACAACATCCAGCTAAAACCTACAGGCATTCGAGCTAAGTCAGTCCTCTACCACTGGTGCTCGGGTTTTACGACTTACAGAGGATCCCATGAGTCACGAAGTTTTCAAATGTAATTCATTCTGCATCGCTCGTCATGCAGGTTCATGTGCTTTCGATTTTCTGAAAGTAAGTGGATTCGTGGACCTCATCTAATATACTCTTAGACATGGAGATTAGTAATAACAACAACAATTGAAAGTAGTTTTGCTTAGAATAAATGTTAAGCAAAAGGAACTCTGGAAATATCATGAGAGCATTGATATGATACGATGTTATATAAGTTTAAATTGGAATTAAATAACAAAGGCTTTTAATGCCTTCATTTAGCATTTTGACTGGAATCTTATTGCATTCAGATACATGGTAGATTTCATAGTGGTAACAGATATCTTTAGAATAAGGAATACACAGGAAAGCTGTTGATATTTGTAATCGTAGATAATGAGTCTACCATGCTGAGAATGTTAATAGGTGATAATCACTTTATTTAACAAGATACAGAATTAACTTAACATTAGATTCAGCACCATACATTAATTGATTTCTGGAAAAATGCATATGAAACAGGTATTGTGCAGATGGATTCTTCATAATTTAGCCAAACATCAAAAAAGGAGTGTTTAATAATCAATAAAAAATCCTTAAATTATTTAAGGATGCTGGCCCCTTCACAACATTTATTCAAAATTTATAACTAATGAAGAATTCCTGGTACCATTTTATAATAATAAAACATATCACAAGAAAAACATTATATTCACCATAGTGAAAATGCAACTTGTAATACAAAGCATGTATATCATTTTCTTCCAAAATACAAAACTAATCAAAGTAATGAAGCCGATAAAATAGAAGGTAGTTACAAATAACTGGGACAATACTAATTGTCCTCAAGAAACTCTTCAAGCAATGAATGTTAGCGGATTCAATGTCCACAATTACTACATGTCTTCTCATTCAGCAAAACTGAATTTAAAATTTTTAAGCAAAAATATATTAAAATAGTAGAACATTTATCACGTTCATCAAATTTAGATATATATGCATTTTGGCTGCTTAAAAATTTTAAATATATAGAACTTTTAAAAAGTAAGTTACACTTGTTCCGCCAGATATGGCATCATTGCAAAAGTAGAGCGAAACTTGCGCAGACGATAATTGAGCTCAATAGCTTGCAACTGTAGCAATTTTATTCCAATTGTTTCAACCATTGCCACGCAGTATGAGGAAAAAATGGCTCGTCAGCAAGAAACTTACACCAAAGTTAAAGTTCGTAGGAAAGAACGTTTTTTGAGCAAAACGCTTAATGAGAATAGAGGTTCATCGTGAAATATCGGCAATGTATGGGAGACGTGCAATGCCACGTCTAGCCAGTTCGAAGACGATCGCATTGACATAATCGATGATGAAATGCAAGAAATCCAAACAACGGTGAGCACATAGGACATGATGGGAAGG
The DNA here is from genome assembly GCA_037975125.1 of Latrodectus hesperus. Classification (NCBI taxonomy): domain Eukaryota; kingdom Metazoa; phylum Arthropoda; class Arachnida; order Araneae; family Theridiidae; genus Latrodectus; species Latrodectus hesperus. The sequence goes on from CM075853.1 coordinate 91,045,896, forward strand.
GTGGTGGAAAGCATTATTCTCACCAATCACAGAATGAGCGTTGCACATAACGCGCAGCAGTTGGAATTACCTGTCGGCAGTGCTCATTCCATCATCTGTTACCAACTGGATTATCATAAATCGTGTTCACGATGTGTTCCTTATTCTTTGGGTTTCGAACACAAAGAAACAAGGTTCGCTGCTTCCGTGGTATTCTTTCGACGTTATTCTGCCGAAGGCAATAATTTCTTAAGTCGTATCATTACCGATGATAAAACATGGGTGCATCACTCCACTAGAGAACCAAAGCAAGTGTCAATGGAATGGAGACAGACATCATGGCCCGTGGGAACAAAATCCAAAGCTCTCTTATTAGTGGATAAATTCATGACTACGGTTTTTTTCGATATAGAAGGAATTGTCTACACAAAGTGTTTATGAAAAAGAGTGAAGGGCAATTAATATTGAGTCCTACTGCGAAACACTAAGAAGTTTGTGCAAAGCAGTAAAAAATAAGCGAATTAAGGAAAATTAAATTAAGCCGTTGTCCTCTTGCACGACAATGCAAAACCTCACAAGGCACACACAGCACAGGATTTGCTTTACAGTTCTGGATAGGAAGTCTGGAACCATCCACCGTTCAGTCCCGATCTGTCGTTTCGTGAATTTCATGTGTTCGGCAAGGTCAAAGAACATTTCTAATAGTGCTTTATGAAAGAAAATAAAATTTCAGCATCTCTAATTTGAAATTCACTTTTGCCTAAAAATGCAAACCATCAATGTTTAGTATTTACGTTCATTTGATAATACCCATACAGAATATTATTCACACCTTCCAAAGTAAATTCAGAGCTATTTTCAAGTATTTTTAAGCATTCATTTGAACTGAAACAGGTTGACGTGTAAAAAATATGTGTTTTAAAAGCAGGGATACTATTATAATAAACTTATTTAGCATTTCTTTTTATCATGTTTAAATTTAACTAACAATTTCTTACATATTACTTTCTTATATAGTATTAATCCTGAATTAAAATGAAGCTTACACGGTGAATACATTTGATTCTTTTGAAATTTTAAGCGAAATATATATTAACATTAAAAAATTATTGAATATATATATTCTTAGAATAATGCCTTGAATTCCCAATTTCAAATTTTATCAGAAAAATTTATTTTATCAAAATATTGTTTTAAAACACATATTTTGTTTCAATAAATGCATGCATACTTTCAAAAAACAATTATATATAATCTAACTATCAAAGTTCATCTGAATGTTGATTTAACAGTTTTAAATTTTTATAAATTTGGAATATACTGATACTTTTTCAAGTTTATTTCCTTTCCTTTAAGTGTTAGAGAAATATTTTATTTGAATTATTACTTTTTATATTGTAATTACTATGCTATGTGAGTTTAGAAAAAGGAAACGCAAGTATACCTAAGTATCGCATTGAAGTTAAAAATCTGGAATAAATTTTCCTTAAAGCAAATATGCAGTCAAAATTAGTTTAAAATATTTCCTTTTATTATTGCCTTGTTTCAGCAGACTTCAATCTAAGCAGCGGCAATTGTTGCATATTTTAAAAGATATTTTTTGCACAGTTTGAAGTAGACTAATTAATGTTAGAAAAGGAAACACACACACACACACAAATATATATATATATATATATATATATATATATATATATATATATATATATATATATATATATATATATATATATATATATATATATATATATATATATATATTCAGTTATAAAATAAAAAATAAAGAGGAAAGTTTTATTTATTATTTGTCTTAAAAATGCTGCAATTGAAAAAATCTTCTTTTGTGCCACCAGGAGCATTAGTATTTCGAAGACGAAAAAATTAATTGGAACTTGTTCTTATAAATATGTGTTCTTCAACTAGGAAAAGTTCAGGCAAAAATGTCCAACAAATGTAGTAAATTCTGCGAAACTTTTTGCGAATTACCTTTACCTTTAGTTACCTTAGCGCTTTATCTTTTAGTAATGACAACTACAAGATGATTCATCATGGTGTCCCTTGCTTTTTAAATGATTTGATCCCGTCTCTTCAATTTAACAAATAGATCCATTTTACCTTAAATTTATAATATTTTATATAGCAAAAAATATCAAATCTATTAGCTTTTTCGTATTCAACACTGCTGATCTTTCTCTAAGCAAAGCTAACGTTTTTGGGTTAAATCATTAAACCAGATTTTTAAATTTTATAATCGAATCTATTTACTTTTATAAATAAATGCATGGATACCGTATTTGTTTGACGTAGATTTTTAAATTATATTAAATAATATGGCTAAGTCTTATTAATTTCTATATATGATGCTTATTTTTGTGGTTGTTATTTTTTATATGAACTAGATATTTACAGTAAAAATTTAGTGGAAATTATTCACCAGAAATATAACAACGTAGATGTTCTTTTTTTAAATAACTGTATAGACCATTATGTGTTTACAATGAATAAATTTTTAATAAAATCTCAATCACTAGAAGAATCAACAATTTTGATATAATAATTTAAAAAAATATCATATTTTCTTACCCGAAAATGCTTATAAATTCCTGTATTTATAAAATATATTTATCCTAAAGGCGAAGAAAATTATGTTAACATTTTATCAAGGGATATAATACCAGAATTACTGACATTTATATACATTATACAAATTTCTTTCTCCAGAATTTTTGAAATAAAATTTAGATCTTTATTAATATTAACTGATTATTTGACATAAATAAAGCTACAATGCAAAACAATTTTGCATTTTATTCTTGTTCATAGCTGTTTAATTGATTACACTATTATAATTTCTAAATATGAAAAATTCTTTACATACTTTCATAGAAATGTTTCAAAATATGCGACAGGTAACATTTTAACTTCCCACGTAAGAAAATTTCAGTCAATGGAAATATCAATGATTTTACAAATCCAATGAAGATAATTACTATTTTCAGTAGTTATATATTTCAAAAACCATTGATTTCCTTTAAAAATATTGTAATTCGTCATTCAAAACTTTTGTGTAAATCATGGGTTTTTCAAAAATATTAAAATTATTCTGTTTGATATACATAGAGTAATATCGATTTTTTAAGTACAAGGAATGCATAACTTATGAATGCACATTAATGCATATTATCTCTGATCTGTGTTTTGAGGAAAAGAAAATAATTTTCTTCCCATCTGAGAATCTAATAATTCAATATCTCTTCAGACATCAAAGAAAGTACTAGTTTAAAATTTGCTTTCCACAGAAATCAAGTGGTCTGTATATGCAAATGCGTCTTTATTAAGTATAAAGAAATAAATGAATTATTGGCGAAATGAATTTAGCGATAGATATCTGAACAAAAACAGACTTATTCACAACAGTAATTTAAATAAACTGAAATATGGATTTATTGAAGTAAAAAAAAATTAAGAGAAGTTTTTATTTTCTAGAAATTATGTTTCTTCTATTGTGATTTCTATAAATTATTCATAGTTAATTTTTATACGAATCCATCATTTCAAGCAAATGCACATGCATAACAAACTACCAATTAACAATACATTTGCAAAGCTTTTCTAATTTTAAACTATATAATCATGATTGAAATAACTTAGTTGATCAACTCATGATATCATCCAAATTCCCCAATGTTTAATATAGTAGTTAAAAATATAATTTGTGTCATGTTTTGTTTTTGTGAAACTATTATTGATCTCTTGGAGGTAGAATCTTGTAATAATTAACTACTTGACTTTTATCGCTGAAATTGTACGAAACGTATACAGTAAATACACAAAATGTTGACTTTGGGATAAAAAATACTCTGTTAACACATCGTCTAGACTTTTTAATTTTAATTATTAGTGGTTTCATACGAAAGAAAATTTGATCTTTGTTTCTTGTTTATTTTACCTTTATAATTTGGTTGAATTTAACATTAATATTTTTTTGTGCATGTAAATTTTATTAGTTAAAACTTATTTTTTGTGATTTGTTTCTGCTAATCTTCGTACAAGAAATTAAAGACGCATTATGAATATATGAAGCAGAATTATTTAAAATCTTTGATCCAAAATAATCATCTCGAATGATATTTTTGTTAGATAAAGATGTCATAAATATGTATGTTTCTTGTATATCTACTAAAATTAAACACAATACATAGCGCTATCTATATGTAAGAAACACAAGTTGATCAATTTGAATTTTATTGAAATTTTACAATTAATTTATGAACATTTCAGTGGAATAATTGTGCAAAACAAGGACATTTTTTTCTTTCATGTCAACAATACTTTTCACATGGTAAACTATTACCAAAGGAAGGGAAACATTTTTTAATTTTTCTGGCAGATCCAAGCTAAAAGTATTCAATGAAATAGTAATAACATTTCATAACGGTAAAATCGATATAATCAAATTGAATTAAAAGTTGTTCAAATGCTTCAAATTTCTTGAGTTAATTCAAAATTTTCTATCTGAAGATATTATTAATTTAACTAATAAAAGTGAATATTTGAATTACTGACATAAACAAATGAATATGGCAAGAAATATTGAATATATTGTCTTAAATTTCTCATATTTTTGTATGCGCATAAAACAATTATGTTACATGGAATTTAATTTGCTGCGTTTATTGGTAATCAAATATTTATCTTTTATTTATATATTTTTTAAAAAATATAGTTGTGTGGTTTGTGTTTTTATTAAATTAATCTCTCGCGCAATTTCTCAATGAAATACTAAAAACGCCGAAAAATACTTATAAATTAAAGGGTTTTTTATATAACGTATATACATTACAGATATGGTTTTAAAAGCACTATCAAGTTCGGTGTGAATAAATTCATTCATTTTTTGGGAACAAGTTTCTCAAAAATGATTTTAAGTTAATTTGCAATTCATACTCATTTAAAAGCAACTGATTCGTTAAATTGATAAAAAATATTTATAAATCATTTTAAAGTTGAAAAGAAGTATGTAAAAGGAAATATTACGAGTGAAACAGAAGTCTTTACAGAAAAAAACTAGAAAGCTAAAAGTTAGAGTTAATCAAGAAAGTAGACATTGTTTTAGTAATAAATCTTAACGAGAATAATTTGCACGTTATCTTAAAATTGATTTCTCAGAAATACATAAGAATAAAATGTGCCATATGATATATGCTTCTAGCAGCATGAACAAACTATACAGAAAATTGCTTTTATTTTACAAAAAAGCGAATGTGATTCTTTACACATTTATTATAATCGTAAATCAATATTGGAAAAGAGAAGTTTCTAAATAATTGAAAAATATCGTAAAAGCTAATAATCTTAAAACAGAGAAATTTATATTAAATAACTGAAAATATCGCTTTCCATTCCAGAGTTTCCAAGGAATTTTGATTTTATTGATAGATTTATAAAATATGACTTGTGTGAATGGCCAATATAGTTATTTTTAAATGACAATTTTAATTAAATTTCAATAGCATTTTTGGAGAAGTTTAAACAAAATAGCTTTTATTTGAAAATATTTCTTTTAGCGACCAAACTTAAAATTATTTATTTTCAATTAATTCTTAAGTAAATAATTATTTTAGTTACTCTATGTTAAATCTGATAGGGACAACATATTCATTTAAAAATCCCTAAGATAAAATCAAAAAATATTTTATATAGTATGTTCTTTTTACACCGTTATAAGATTTTCTTTAATCAAAATTTCATAGGTTTTAAAAACTTTCCTCGATATACATTGAGTTTAATGCAAATTTTGTGAACATTTTTATCTGTCAATTTAAAAAGATTTTTGTGCTACATGTTTTTCTAGTAGCTTTAACTTGCTCTAAATCAAATATTATATTTAAAAAGTCTATTTAGTTATTAAATATTTCATAATAAATGTTGGATTGTATAAAATTTTAAAATTTGGTTCTGATATTTATGAAGATTTATTAAATGTGCTTATAGTTTTTCTACGAAATTGAAAATAATACGATTAAAAATTAACTTGATGAATAAACCTCCCTTATTGGAGGGTAATTAATAATTAAAAATTATTAATTTACAAAATTGTATGATTTAACATAAATTAGATTCAAATTAAGATCAGAAATTAAAATTTTAGAGTTAGTGATCACAAAATATTTAGCTCGCTATCCCAAAGTCATATAAAGAAACATTAAAAAACTCCATACATTTTAAAGACTCTTGCTTATTTTAAAATAAATATTTCTGAATTTAAAAATAAAATCTTTTTTCTCATTTCGTTGAAAAATATCTATCAAAATCAAGAATATTAAAAATAGTTCCTAAAAAATAAAAAAAATATTTTTAAAGGCATTTACATCTATAGCTTAATAAAGTAGAATTGAGAAATAATATATAGTGTCAAATGATTAATAAATGGAATTTAAAATGTGTTTAACTGTGAGTGATTTTGAATGAATTTTAAGTTATGAAATTTCGGTGAAAAAATAATATCTTAATGTTTTGCTGTTCGATATAATGAATAAAATTTAAAAAAATTTTTCCATTAGTGGTTAGTACTTTTTACTCCTGGTTTTCGGAATCATGATATAATGGATACTCAGTTTTTCATAAATTAGATCAAAGTTATTTCCTCGTGAAATTTTTTTTACAAAAAATTACTCTTTAAAAAATAACTTTTTGATGATACAAACTTTATAATATTTATTTTAAACTGCACTATATTTTTACATCTGTAACAATACTTTTCTAAATTTAGATATTATGAAAGATAGTATAAATATGAATAATCAGTAATGAATTAATAAGAAATATTTTTTATTATATAAGAATTGCCTTTTATTAAAACAAACATAAAAATAAATAGTTTTTTTCTAAGTTTAATTTTATTTATTAATCAAATCAAATTTTAAGATTTTAGTTTATTTTACTATGCCATTAAAATATTATGTTCCATGATAATTAAATCTTTCATTTTCTCAAGTAACTTCTAAATTTAAACTTTTTAAGTATTTCATTTCTAAAACAGAAATGGAGTTATAAACTATAGGCTTCTTTTTAAATATTTGTAAACGCGCTTATGACATTTAATATAAGAAAAACTAAAATATGTTATTAGAAATTATTTTGAATTTTACGTCACAATATTTATTCTGAAAAGATTCTGACAAAAGTATTTTAAATAGATTAATAACTTAGAATAAGAAATTTGCCATGCGATATTATCTAATTGTTTGTAAATAGTATGATCACGTGACGATGTTTCAAATCATTTACATTCAAGTTATTAATTAATAATTTGAATTTGCCTGACTATGTTTTAAGTTCCTTTCGCACTTATATAATTTAATCGTGCTTAGGGTTTATTTAGTTAAGTTTATACCAGAGAAGAAATATGAAACATACAATGATTAAAATTTAAAGTACATAGCTTGGGAAAATTAAAATAACATTTTTTAGACCATTTTGACATTTAAAGGATAAGTAGAAACTGTATGTCGTGCATGAATAATAATTTCTATTTATGATTTAAATGCCAAAATACAACACAAATAATTCCCGCAACCTATGTGGTTTAATTTTTGAACACTATATATGTTTTTTACTTCTCTGGTATCGTAAATAACTAAGCAAACCCTAAACACAAATAAATTATTTCCGTCAAAACATTTTGAGAATAAAACCATCCTTATATCGGAATATTTATAAGAAGATTTTTAAATATAAGAACTACTTAATCTTATAAATTAAATTATCAAGTATCTTAAGATAAATGCAAGCATAAAAAAGTTTATTTAAGATGAATATTTCCCATAATTTATCAGGACCTAGTAATAAAATCCTTAGTCATTTTGAAAAGTATTTTACTTAGACTTTGAATAATTAAATTCTATCATGCTCCTATTTCCATAAAAAGTAATAGTATTGAAAAATTTACGTTAGTTCCTTTTAAAAAGAACTATTAAACTTTCTTAGAGATGAAAAATCAATAATACTGAAAGCGTATGATTACCAAATCAAACATTTTTACAAAAAGCTAAAATATTTTATTAAAAATGACAGATGTTGAAATGATTAGGAGATAGAATTCATATCTTGAAAAGAAAAAGTAAGAAACGTGAAAAAAAGGAAAGTAATTTAAGCATATGTTCTTAGAATTCACTGCAAATAGAAATAAAGAAATTTTTGGGATTTAATAAGTATTTTCATCAGCTAAGTTCAAGGTCTTCCAAAAAATAATACCAAAAAAAAAAAGACTAAAAAAGTGTTGAAATTTAAATATCTGTAACTAATTTTGCCAGTTTTTCAAAAGCGTTTATGTTTTACATTTTATATAAATTCTTCAAAATAGGAAATACAAAATGAAATATTTGTTTTTAGAAATATTTAAATGCTTTTTATATTCAAATATTGAAGGTTAAATTTTTTATTTAATTTAATTAACAATATTAATGATAATATTTTCCTCCTTATTTAAATCCTGTATGGGATAGTTTTAAATAAATAATTTAAAAATAGAATAATAACAGCAAATCTTATAATGTGATGTATTGTAAAAAGTATGCACATAAAAAAACTAAGCTATGACCATGAATCTGCGTATGTTCATATGTTTTTTATAAAATATTTACATAAATGATAGCACCTAAAATGTTAATTTCAATACATTGTAAAAAAACGTTGAATGGAATAGTTTCTATCTATAAATAACTCTTAGCAATATTTTGTATAGCAGGATAATCAATGCTAACTCGATAAATACGACTCCCTCATTATAAAATAAAATTAAACACATATAGATGGCCATGATTAAAGTGATACTATTTAGACTCTTTTACAGAGCCTGTTCTGTTTTTGGATCTTTAGCTATATATGTTAAGAAGATTGTGGTTATATGTTAAGAATATATGTATATGTTAAGAAGATTATGGGTAAACGTTTCTGCAATAGATTGATTATAATTCACATTTGATCACTAAATGCTTCCGAAATCTTTATGAAATTAGTGAAATCTTTGAAAGGACTCAGAGTCAACAGTCTCTTCCTGCCTTTGTCATTGTTATAATGTCCTTGTAGAAGAAAGATCCAGCTCGACTGGTAAAACTACTTGTATTATCAAAACGGTAGTTATACTTTAGCTGCACTGCATAAATATCGTCCGTTAAGAGGATTGCAAAAAAGACATAGTGAAGAATGGTTTGGAGATCATTCTGAAATCTTAAGAGATTAAATTGTTGGGTACGTTGCAAGGAGATAGGCAAAAGATTGCGTTTAAAAAGTCGTTATTGCTATGGTTGAAAAAAACTCATGTTCTATCTATTCTTTATCAAGGTCTTATTGAGTGATGTTACATAAGTTTGCGATTCCTTTGTCGACGGTAAGAAAAATTCTGTGATGCAGTTTAAAGCGGTATCCTATTTAGAGATGAGATAAACATTATGCAAATGTTACAAATTTAAGATTTCTAAATAATTCCTGGCTTTGATTCCGATTTTTGGCAACAATGATTGTTGATGACTTGTGATCTTGGAAAATCCTATCGTTGAAAAGACTAATTTTTCCTTAGGAAAAACAGTGAATAATCAAGTGTTTCACACACATTTCAATGTCCAATACAAACAACTACTGCATCCTGCTTAAGTGATTGGATGGTGAGGATTTATTGCTAATTTTATCCGCGAGGTTTTTAAACTCTTATTCCTCAGGTTCTTAAAAACATTCTCAAACATCAGTGCAATTTACAGTAAACTTTTTGACCGCAAGTTATTTCTTCCTTACAGGAATGCAATGTTTGAAGATTTGATATGAAATGGAATAATCGTCCACATTGGTTTCCAAGGTTCAGAATTATTTCGAGATAATGTATATAATACGTGTTTTTGATGAGAATAGTGTAACATATAGTTATTTTCCGAATGCCTGGCTTTTTCATTCTCCCGACGTAAATTCCTGCAATTTCTGGTTGTAGAAAATTCCTAAGAATTTGTTGTTTGTTGAGGAGAAATTGCGACCTTATCTGAGTTGAAATTTGACATTCCATTCCATATTGCTAAAATACCTTGAGAGATTTTTCTCGGTGCAATTGACTACACTATAAGGCAATTACGACAAATAATTGATATGAAGGGTGCATTTGTTGAGTACATTCTATAACTGAATAAGTTTTAATTTTTCTGAAAGATTGTTTTTTTACTTTTTAAGTGGCACAAATATTTCTGCTAATCAAACACAATTTATTTTTTAATTGCCGAATCTTTCCCCCATAGTCATTGTGACATATAAACCAAGTTTCACCAAAAACTAATTGTCAGAGAAGTTCTACAGGGTCTTGAATAGGATCACATTAACTGTAAACATCCTGAATATATAAAGTGGTTTTTCTTAAAAATTCTGAACTTACAAATCAAAATTTAGTTTATGAGTATTACGATTTTGTTTTTAAATTTTCTTACTTGGTTAAAGGTATTTAAAATCTTATATTAAATTTTTTTTGCTTTTTTGGTTATAATTTCTGTTTTATGTATTCATAATAAATAATAAGCTGTTGACTGTCATATTTTCCTGTACTTCAATGTGATGTTTAAATGAAAAGGAATAAAAGTTTTCGTTTCTTTTATGAACAATTTAACAATGCTTATGAATTTACAATGGTTTTTGGTTCATTTACTCTCTATGCAGTTATAAAAATTGTCTGATTTGTTGATTCTGTGGCATAACATGTAATTGTCCCTGAGAGAATAAATTCATCTCTAGTTCTGAGCCTCACAGTTAGAAAGCTTAGTCTCAATTTTACTGAAGGTGGAAACGCAAATAGAATTGCAATATCTTAAAGGGAATTGTCGTATTTTGGAACGATAGGAATTCAAATACCTTTTAAAAACCTCTGTCATCCTTGAAATTAATGTGTCAAAGAGAAATATTTGACACGTTTATCTTTGAAAGGTTCTGCTAACATTTTTACATTTACAATTTTATTCATTAATTGTGTTATTGCAAGTCGGGTGCCATTGCAAAGCTTTGGTTTTTCTGATATTTCCCAACATGATAACTGCATAGCCAATTTTCAATGAGGCTGTGCATTTGGCTTTCATGACAGATTCAGAGATTGAAAATTTATTTTCGGCAAGAAAACGCTTTAGCTGTTTTTATAACAGTTTCAATGGACTTGTATGTAACTACCTCACTTTGAAAGCTAAACTGAACAGTTATTAATTTCATAGATGTTTCTATTCTCTGCTGAAAAAAAACCCTTTCACTATGCCTTATATAATTTTAATAATTGGAATGAGTAGTGGGAAAAATGTTTTCCATCAATTCTTCTTTTGACATCAATATAGGGAAAAAGTTATAAGCCAAAGAAATTTTTCCGGAATTCATATTAATCAGCACTTTTATCTTCACAAGTTCTGAATTGGTGATAAAGGATGCTAGCTGATCCCTCATTTAGCAGAACATGTATATTGTAAATACTGTAATTAATCTCCACATCTTTACACGTCGAGAGAGACAGAGAAAATAAAATACACCAGGAAAACTTTATTTCGTTGGCTAGTGTGTTGATCGATAAATTACCGGTAATGTCTGTCTTAAGTTTCTCGCAGAAAATATCAGTGTCTTAAATAAAGCAATTTTTTAAGGAAATGTGGTAATGATTATTCAAGAGATTCAAGCGAATTTTGTGCACTATTGTGAATTCATCCAAACAATATTTTGTTATTTGCAATTTTGTAAAATGTTTCTCATCAACTGAAATTGTTGAAGTGTACGTTTCTATGAATTAACATGTTTATTGGCATATGAAAAATGAAATGAGCAAATTCTCCACCTTGTACTAATTTTGAAGCTATTTTAGTCCATGATTTAAAGATAATATAATTTAAGATAAACTTACTGCCTGATTCAATAAAATTAAAAAAGTTGTACCAATTCTTTTGAGAATATCTAAGAAGCTAATACCATTATTAAAAATTTCGTTATTTGATCGTAAATATCTTTTATATTGAAGTGTTAATTTCGGAATATTTAATTGCACTTGCAAAATAAAAATTATCCATATCATAGTTTTATCAAATATGTAATTCTATGTAGAAATAAAGTAACTGGGAATGAATTTGGTTATAGAATTTTCAATAAACTGAGAGTCATACTAATGAGTTCTAAGCATAAGTTTTTAATCATCATTAAAGATTTTTCATTGATTTTTATCATGAAATCTATGCTAAATACTTGAATTTTCTTTGTGTTTTAGAAAGACAATACTTTTAGTCATGTTCAGATTATTTTTGTAGCATACTTCCGATGAAAGTGAAGGATTGTAGGTGGTTAATATAATTATAAGCGATGCAGAAATTAGTTTTTCATTTGCAGAAAAGTATTGCACCCTGTATGAGTTCATACACATCAATGTCAGTCATTCTATAGTAAATTAAGAGCTAAAACTTTTTAAGTAAGAAATTAATCTTTGGAAATTTAAGATTTATGTAAGAAGTATAAATAACACCAGTGATACTTCCTAACTGCTTGAATGATTTTGTACTGAACAAATGTTGTTGTTACCAATGACACTTGGACAAGCCAAGCTTGCTATGCCTTGACTATAGGAATTTAAATTAGTAGAGTTTATTTAATCAGAAGGGTAATCTGAATATTACGGTCTCAGCACGCCAAGCGCGAAAAGACGCCAAATCTGGCAAAACTTTATGATTTTTCACCCTCGCCAAATTAATTCGCCAAAAGTTGCCAAAAACGATTAGTTGCCAAATGTGTCACCAAATACAGAGTCATTTGTCACACCGCCGCACATCCCCGAAATGCTTGCCATTTTCATTTTGGAATTTTTTTTTATCGGATGTAAAGCGCGGCAATTTAAATCCTGTTTTTCCATATTTATTTTTTATATATTACTTCGGATGTAGCGCGGAATATAAATATTGTCTTTTATTTTCACATTTTTTTATTTAGCTATGGATATAGTGCCGTAATTTCAATCCAGTCTATTCATTTTGCATTTCGATGTGGATAATGTGCTTGAATTTCAATACCGTCTTTTATATTCGTTTTGCAATTCGCTGTGGATATAGCGCCGGAATTTCAATCCTGTCTTTTATATTATTCATTATTTCACTAATATATATATATATATATATATATATATATATATATATATATATATATATATATATATATATATATATATATATATATATATATATATATATATATATAAAGTCGCTATTTTTCTACAATATATATATATTCGTTATTTCACTACAGATATCGTGCCAGAAATTAAACTCTGACTTTTATATTCATTTTGGATTTGGCTGTTCATGTAGAGTGCCGGACGAAAATTGAAGGTAAGAATTTTATTTTACCCGCTTTATTTAAATGATTATATGATATTTCATGGTATTTACATGGTTCACGAAAACCCCTCTTTATTTACATGGTTGTTATTATTGTTTTCGTATTTAGTGTTTGGCCCAGTAATTCGAAATCAAGGAAAACTAATTTTCTTACGCCGATTGCCACCCATTCTGGGTTGCCAATCAATTTTCATTGCTTCTGTCTCCTCCTCTTGGAAAAATTTGTTTTCGCCACTTTCGCCAAGCTGAGACCATTATACTCAGTTTTACCAATCAGAGCACCACGTAGGTGAAAGTACGACTTTGCTCTTAAAATCCTCCGATAACCACAAGAGAATCCACTCCCTCAAATTTGACATTGATCTGAAGCGGAAAGAAATTTTCTCCAGACCTTTGCATCCATGGTAACTGCGCACTGAACAAATATGAACAACATGCAAAAAAGTATTATCAATTACTCGATATTACTTCTAAATACCATAATTTCTTAGAATATTTCAGGTTATTTGTAAATTTGTTCTCTTCGCTTGCATTGTTTAATGAATATAGTTGAAATTATTGTGTAATTTCTAAAGTCGCATATATATCAATAATCAGAGCAACTGAAATGAAACTATGAAATATTTGTAAAACATATGTTGAATTTACGTCTAACAGATGGCACATTTTCATAAAAGCAAGATTCTATCTGTCACAGGTGCAACAACTTTACTGTATGTACATAAAAACATTTATTCGAAGGCAATGTTGCTTCAAAATTTTGAAGCAGTCCTGGAAGATTATTCAGAGATATAAGAATTTGAACAAACAAACATTTACATTTCTATTTTATTCTGTATTTATATTTTTATTAGATATACGCAGCAAAATTGTCAATAAATAAGTAAAAAATCGAGTGTATTATAGAAATCATCTTTTTATATGGAAAACATAAATTAAAGTTATTTTCTTATAAAAGGTCATCATATTACTTATTAAAATTAAGCTAAAATTTTATTATAAGGATTTTAATCTATGTTTACACTCAACCTTACGTTAAAAAATATATCTTGAACTTGAAATACATATTTTGTTCAATCATTTATGACATTTCATTTATATTCATTGATTGAGTAAATTATTATTATAGGAATTTATTAATTTGCTTTTTTCATAAATATTTTTGTCTTGTATTCCTATTTGGAGTGCAGGAGAAAGGATAAACAAACGGATGTATAGAACATTCGGAAAAAAAAGATTTGTACTTAAAACTAATCAAATGTTTTGAAATGATACACTTAATCATTACATTTGTGTTTAAAATTATATTTAATGAATAATATCTGGTATTTGGTGACAATTAATTAACTATTTCAGATAAATCCCTTCAAGTAATTTGACAAGATTAGACAAATCTTACTATAAATTTTTCATGTACACACACATTCGGTTTCACATAGTTTAAAATGAATCAAATTTTTTATATAAACATCACCAATTTAATCTAAAGTAAAATTTTAAAGCATGTTAAGAGAGAATCAAGTGTAAATAAATATTGGAGTTGATAGTGATTTACTATTAAAGATTTACTTAAATTCATTAAAAGTTTCATTGGATTTAATTGAAATAGGAAAGTGGAAAAAATATTAAAAAAAATCAATAGTTATAAAATCAACAGTTATTTCTATGCAATGGAGCTTAATGAAGAAAAATATTTCAGTTTTAATAACTTCTGTCATGAAACATTGAAATAAAAAAAGACCTATAATCTGTACAAAAATGAAGAATAATTGATTTTTGTTCGTGATTTGTATGTATTTAATTATACATAAATATGTACGCTTTGTGTGAACACCTTTAATTTGTTCATATTTAGTTTTATGTGATTACATTTTAAAAATAAAGGTAATTTTAATAAAGATTGGTTAATGTAAATATAGCTATTTTAGTAATCAAATTGATTTTACTAAGAAATGTCAAAAATTTATATTTGGAGTTTTATAACTTTCTGTCATAAAACATTATTTTATGTGTGAGTTATATAAAATGAAAAATTATATAATTGACAGTGTTTATTCTTTTATGAACTAAATGGATAAGAAATCAAAATATTTTAGCTTAAAAATAAAGAGAAAAGTCTTTATTCATAATTATATGAAAAAATGAAATTTGAAAACCACTTTACAAACAGATGCAAAAATAAACAACAAACCAGCATAGAAGAGTATATTTTATAAATATCCGCTCTCTAATTTCAATTTTGTCATCTGAACCCATTTTACCATTAAATTATAAATAAATCTAAGATTGAGGGTCAAAAATTAAAAAGCCAAAATATCAAGAAAAAGAATTAAAAGAATGATTGATATATTTTCTTTTAAAACGTATAGAGAAATAGAATCCCTTTCTACATCTCAGACAATTTCAAAATCTAGAAAAGACAAGCACAAAAGACAATATAATAAAACCTGCTGTGGATGACATTAATTTCATGAAATTGTTGTGGTTTTTGGAAAACATTGGAGTTTTTTTATAAAATTTATCTGTCTCATCTTTCTGGCTTTCATGGTTTTGTTTTAATGCCTTTACTTTTTTGAGTTATTTATTTCAACATTCGCAGTTAGTTCTTAATCAATGATTTTCTCAAGACCTTAATCAATATCAGAGATTACTTTGTTTTCGGCGCAGCGTATTCCATCTGAGATTCTTGGCGCCAGTAAAATCAAATCTTAATGATTACATAATTAGTTAAGTTTTGAAAACATTTCATTTAAGAAATTTTTGTGCTTCTAAGTAAATGCTGTTGGTAGATCTATTTTTTGTGATTAATTTCACTAAATAAAAATTAATTATTTAAAAAACTATATATACTTTCTTGAAAAATATCCTAACGAGTAATTCTTAATTGAATAAATTAAAAATGAATCTCTTACT
Organism: Latrodectus hesperus; assembly: GCA_037975125.1. NCBI lineage: Eukaryota > Metazoa > Arthropoda > Arachnida > Araneae > Theridiidae > Latrodectus > Latrodectus hesperus. Next base: position 91,062,167 of record CM075853.1, read on the forward strand.
TTGAAAATATACTTACGGATAAAAATCATATAAATTTACTTTCTTAGTCTACTTTCTTAATTATGCATCATTTTACGAAAAAATGGTGACCAGTCAAATAATTTTTAGACTAAATTCTATATCGACTGGTAAATAAATAATTGGAAATAATCAGTTCTTAAACTGTCCAAAATTCGCTTGATTTAAAGCGTTTTCAAACTTACTTCAAGCATGATGCTTTCTTATCTTTTTCTAACTGAAAAAAGGAGTACAGGCTGATTGCTAGTTGACACCTACTTACATTTTCTAATTCTATTTGCATCAAGTATATGGATTCCTAAATTGAATTTAATTAGAATAAAAACTCTTGCATATACAATATATGTTTTAATATATTAAGTAATATATTTCGTTGCATAAATAGTTTCTCAGAGATTTGTTTATATACTGTCCGACATTAGAAATGCAACTCCAAGAAGGAGTGATCAGAAAATTATGTAAAAACCTTACCAAGTTATGCAAATGATACGAAATACGCTGTTCTTCAGCGTACATAAGATAAAATAAAAAGTGAGGAATTGGCAGAGTGGACAATATTCACACACTGCTTGAAAATAATTGTTGAACGTTTGTTCTTGTTTCAAATTACCCTTTTAATTGCAGAGAATGTGAGGCCATCGTTGATTGAGTCAATTCTACCTACGGATGAGTTTATAAGTGGCATGGTGATCGGACTGAGAAAGCCAGGTTGGTCCTTGCGGCAAATCACAGCTGATAGACACCTGTATGAGTTCACTGTGCAACAGCTGTGACGAAGATAAATGGAGCAATTAACTGTGGAACATTTGCTGGGTGCCGGTGCACCAAAGTGACGCCAGCACACATGAATCAATGCGTACGATGGGAGTTTCTGGCAGCCCTGCAAAGCCAGTCTACCAAAATTCTGCTGCATATGCAAGATACCCTGGATGTTCCAATATCTAGCAGAAACATTTGCCACCGATTGGTTGCTAGTGACTTGCGCTCATGGCATCCGTTAAGATGACTGCTATTGTCTCCACAGCATAGACCCCAACATTTCGAACGGTGCCGGATTAGAGCGATGTAGAGGACAGAGTGGCACAGGATCGTCTTCTCAGATAAGTCTTGCTTCTGTTTCTTGAGTGAGGGTCACCGCGTATGAGTGTGGCATATTAACATGGAGACAGGTCCAATCCTGCAGCAATTATGAAACTCCCCACCACTCGATAACGTGCTATTATGTTTTGGGGCACCATTGCGTACGATTCCAGGTCATCTATTCGTATTCACGGCACAATGATAGCCCAACGTTACGTGGCTGATGACACAGCCCTACATCTAGTGAGTGCCCATTGCCCTTTATGAGCAAGATAACGCCTGATTGCACATTGCGCACATCAACTAACATATTCTACAAAGCGTATAGCTGCTTTCCTGGCAACATTGCTTGCCAGATCTCTCATCAATCGAACACGTTTGAAATATGATTGGACGCCATTTGTATACCCTGCCACTGACTTCTTCAGAAGACACACTTTGACAAATGGTTGACAGGGAATGAGAGCCATTCCTCAGGACACCATTCATACTCTTATTGACTCTGTGACTAGGAATGTTGCTTTGTGTATCACCATCCACGGTGGATCAATAACCCACTGACCCTACCCTGTTTTCGCTCTGCATTATGCATATCACTTCGAAATACAGATCACATATTGTTCGTTGCTGTCTCTTTCTGTTTGACGAGTTTCGTCATTTTCTAGCAAATCCTTCTTGGTGTTGCATTTTCAATGTCAGGCAGTGTATTACTAATGTTTCAAAGTAAAAGACATTTTCTAGAGATTATATTTGATTTCATTTTTAAATATTATTTATATATTGAGATCTTTATCCAAGTTTCATATTTATGGTAGCACATTAATTAACGCACTACAAATTAATTTATAAATTTAATAACAATGTTTATCCACAATTTATGTAAAACAATTTGTAAAGGAAATTTTCAAAAGAAATGTCTAAGCAGACTAAAGTTTCTAGTCTAGTTTACTAGAAAGATTTATTGGACAAAGCAACAAAATTTTAACAGTCATGTTTAATTTGCTGAAACAAAGAAAACTTTATGTTCAGTAAAATTTGGTGACAATTAGCAAAAATGTTTTAATATTATAAAAACGAAACAGTTTCCATTTCATGATAAAATTTCAAAGTTAATAGCCCACTCATGCATATCAAAAGAAACACATTAAAATTCACTCATCTGAAAATATTAAACATAAAATTTAGGAAAAAACTTGCTTTAATTGTAATATAATTCTAAGCTTTATCTGCAAGATTTTCAAAAAATGTCTGATGAAGCTATAATAAAAAATATGCATGAAAATAACTTCAAATTTAACATATCGTGTACTCAATATATCTATTTTGGAAATTTGCATAAATTTTAAAATTCTAAAAACTACTGTGACAAAAAGTTAACATTTGTGTACGTTAATGTATGCTGTTGAAATTATGATTGGGAATCTATTTGTAGAATAATTGATGAAATTATGTATAAAATAGTTGCTAAAAATTTATTCGAATCATAAGCAATAGTCAATCTTGATTTTATCTATAAGACAATAAAAGTAAATTGTAAATATAAAATGAGAATGCGTAAATCATGTAAGTTGATTTGTGCAAATTTAATTTTTTAAATTAATATTTTTTTCAAATTTATATTATTTAATACAGTAAGGAAATTCAAGGTATTCAGACACATATTTATGCTATTAAGTAATTCTGCAAAGTAAAACCCTTCATTGAACAGCAAGCCTAACTATTCTTTATTTAAAACTTTTATTTTGAAAATTACAATGTTTCAAAATAAATGAGTACAAATATTTTAGTCAAAAATAATTAAAAACAACCTACAATACTTTTTATTCCATAATTCAATTTTGAAAGAAGAAACAAATGAATAAAATCGTTATTTTTCCCTCATTAAGTATTTTATAAAAAAGCAGAACTTTTCATTTTGTGAATATAAAATGAGTTACATTGAATAATCAGATGAACAATAAAAAATTAATTTTAAACTCTTTTATAGTTTGAGGAGGAAGAAAATTATTAATCGTGAATTTTAGTGGGAAATTTTAATCGTCCTCTTCCGTGATTTGAGAAAAATGGAAAGAATTTAATGTGATTTATGAGTACCATTATACGCTGAAAATCTTATCTCACATATTTATTTATCGAAAGCTTTTATTAATTAAAGAAATTGTACTTCACAATATTTGCGTTAAGTCTTTTAATTTTTAATCTGATTGAGGAGATTTTAATATGCTAAGCTCACATATTTTAATGAAATTAATAAATAGAGGTACATTATCATTTCATTATAAGCAAAATTTTAGTAGGTAATAAAGATATAACTATTATGACACAATGTCTTTGAAACATAATTAATAAAAAGCTTTAAAAAATTAATTAAAATTATTAAGAGAACAATGATTTTATAAATTGGGAATTATTCTGCAACTATATTGAAAAAATAATAAACTATTTTAAATAGATTATGCTGTATAAATAAAATATGCGACTGTGTTTTGTTTTATGAGCTAATTTTGAAATTCATTGAACATTCTAAATCCATGATAGGAAAATAAATTGTACCAGAAACTGAAAAATTATGATACACACAATTATTGTTAATTTATATACTTATAAATAATGTTTATTTGATTAAAAATAAAACAAAATATGAATAGTGTTTGGTAATATATTTTAAAAAAATATTTTTAAATTATTATATTGTAAGTTAAGTTTAATAAAAAATATTGTTTTTATATTAAGTATCATTTATAAAAATGTATTTATAAACAATTACTAAATAGTTAATTTTTCAATTTTAAGTAATGGTTTTAATTATTATTTATAGGTAATAAAATTATTATAAATAAATAATTATTAAGCAATTATTACTTAAAATATCCATAAAAGAAAATATTTTTAAAAAGATTTCATTACACAAAAAATAAAAAACTTTTCCAATACAAATTTAAAACTATTTTCAAAGTTATTAAAATGTATTTTATATCCCGCTGATTGTCTCAGAGAAAAATTATATACCGATTTCTTTTACATTTCTGGAACTGTATATATATAAATACTATATTTTTTCAGGAATTTATCAAAGTTTTATTAATAGTCCATTAGCTATCTTTTAGGAATATGAAAATTAATCTGAAATCCTTTTGAATTTTCTTTATTTAAGAATGTTCTGCAAAAATTAGTTTTTATAAATCACAAGTAATCATTATGTATATTTATTTCTCTTAAGTGAGATTCAATTGCATTTTAAACTGTATTTTGAAATGGGTTACATAGACAACAAAGAGTCATAAGCATATTTGTTTCCGTTACTGTTCAGAAAATAGTTAACAGTTATTCAGCGTCCTTATTTATTTTATAATCAACTTAGAAAAGTTATCAAAACAATACATAATATAAAATTAAAAAGTGAAATTAAAATTAAACAATTTTGAACTTTTGACTAAAGATGCATTAAAATTTTGAATATAAGATATTTACATATTCGAAATTACAAAAGCTTGCAAATGAAATATATTGTATCTTAAAAGGTAAAAATTATTATTGATATTGGTTATTTTGTTTTAAATAGTATATGCAGAAGAAAAAAATCAAATAAGAACATAACTTGCTGTTTGAATACTGAATGTATGAAAAAACTAAAATTAAAAAATGTTTTTAGCAATTATTTATGTATTTAGCTTCATTATTTCTTGTAAAGAAATGAGTGTCTTTCGAGCATTTCTTTGAATTCTGTCAAGAAAGATTAGATTCTGTTCACTTGTAGGGATTGTCGGATTATCTTTGCAAAGAATGTTTCTTATTCAATTAATTAATTAGCATACAAATAAGTTATCTGGGAATGAGAGACAGAATATTCCTATTATGAGTTTTTAGTATTGCTCAAAGAATTAGTAAATGACATTTCTGCAATCATATTAAACAAAGATCATATTACCAAAATGTTTACCCACATAAAGATTCGAACATCATGTTAGAGAAATGGGACATCAGTAATAAATCCATTCTTCTAATTACTTTTGACTGTGAACTACAACAACTTGCATTTGTTATGGTGTATTGAATGATTACGTTTGTAATAATGAATTTAACGTCATTCAGATATCTATCACTAATGGGCATCTGAATGATGTTAAATTCTATTTTCAGATGAATCAGTTTCTGTTTGCAAAATAACATATTAGTAGCATATATAACGTATTGGTACATCTGTTTGCAACAACAGCTGAATAGCAGTTGGTGAACTGTTGCGTTACAAAGAACATATTAGCTTAAACTTAAGATCTGAAAAAATCTCTTTTTAGAATATTTTAGTGTGACTTTTAATTATACTTGTGCCTATAAGCATTGAAATTAAGTTGTTCCACCAGTATTATTTCTTAGAAATTTAGTATCTTTTTCAATTTCTGTATCTTCTCTTTTATGAATCAATTAAATGATTGAAGATTTCTATTTCTTTATAGAGCATTTTCAATTTCTTGCTATAGCTTTTTGATGACTTACTATTAATAACAAGCTTTATTTTTCATGATTAATATTAATTTATAAATTCATTACATATATTTCATACGGAACTTTTCTTTTTGCGTAATAAATATTGAATCGAACTGCAATAAGCTTGTAAACCAACAAATCTTCACAGACATTACACAAGATTGAATCTCTGATTTTTCCCATTTGAATAAAAACGATTAATCAGAAAAGAGTTAATTTATTTTTTCATTGATATTTTTTGATATAAATAAAATGTAGGAAAATTTTGGGAATGGAACTAAGTTTGGGAGTTTGAGAAATCGATAATTAAATAATATAAATTCAGAAATTATTTAAATTTGAAACAAGGTAGCTTTTGTTTGTATGTTTTATAAAATTGTTCTTTTATATATCAAAAGCTGTAACTTCTAGAATTAGGGAGCTTCTGAATCTTTAGCAGAATTAATTCATGAAATATATGTTAATTCTGTAAATTCTCTTGCTCATGAAATAAATATAATAAATAAATATTAACTTCAGTTTCTTAAATGAATTTAAATATTTATATTCTTAATTTTTTTGCAGTTTACTTAGTTTTGCATTGAAAAGTAAATTTTGTTGGTCATAATATGTCATATGAAATTTAGTATTCACTGTTTGATTGAATATTTCTTTTAAGGAAATAACTTTATTGAGAAGTATAATTTTTGTTTAAGTATACCAAAATAGAAAAAAATTCTGCTGAAGTTTAGACATTTCACTCTGAGGTTCATAACCTCGCTTTTAAAATACATTATTTTTGTGGCTTTTTTAGCATAATATAGAGAATTTTAAGTTCGTCACATTCATTTATTTTATAAGCGCATTGTTTCATTTGACATGAAAAATATCTGTATAACGTATAGAACGTTATTTTCTTGAACCATGAACAACAAAACGTTATTTATTGTTCATGGTTCAAGAATATAAAAAATGTATGACATCTTGATTAGTAAAAAAGTTACTTTTCTTGATCTAATTTTAAAAGAATTTTCTCGGTTTATATATCCCTAGAGAGTACCTTTAACCGAAACTTTATTTTACTGTTCAAACAAAACAACCAATGGCTTCAATCTTTACAGGTATAGGTAAATATGCTTAACTTAGAGAATTCTACACAAGCAGAATACGATCAAATTAAAATGTCCTTTTTTAAATTCATAGATAAATATATATTTCAACAATTTGATTTTTCATTTTTTAACTTTTCCCTAATTTCATTTTTTAAAATAATGAACGATTCCAAAAATATTTCCCGAATTTATCAGAAATACTTTTACAATATAGGAGAAACCCAATGCAATGTTCCACTATTGGATGACTAATATTTAGAAATATTTAATTAATATGCAGATTTTTAAAGCAATTTTGATGTTTTGAAAATTATTAAAATTAAAATCTTTAATAATGTATTATAATAGTTTTCGCAAAATGTTTGATGTAAAATGTAAGTATATATAGATGTGAAAAACATCAATTATAAATTTTTTTCAAGTTTCAGTCATTTATAAAAAATAATATAAGAACAACAATATAAGAACAATAATAAGAAATTAATTATGAAATTGTTTAATTATTCTTTAATTTTTAAACATTTTATTACTTAAGAAATAAAGTGTAAGTAAGTAAATTTATGCAAACAATTTCTTGTAAGTAGTTCATACAAAAATTTTGAAAGAAATTACGTTTATTACAAATTGTGTTAAATGACCTATCACACATATCCAATTGAACTTTTTGTTTTTCAAAATTTGTTATTCGATTATACTCATCAAATAATATACATAATTTTGCATATGATACTACCATATGCTTGTGTGTAGATATTATTCTTAATGCCTGTATGGATTTGATTATGATACATTCTATAATAAAAATGGCCCTCAACAAAGCATTATGGTCTGGGGTGCCCTTTTCTTTGACAGCCGGACCCCTTTGGACGTCATTAGAGGAATACTTACTGCACAGCGTTACGTCAATGACATCCTAAGACCTGTTTATCAGCAGGACAACGCCAGACCACATCTGTTGCTATGAACTGTCTGCAAGCTTGCCAAACTCTTCCTTGGCCTGCCAGATCACCAGATCTCTCTCCCATCGAGCATGTCCAGGATATGACGGGAAAACGAAAGCATCTGGCACGGAATGTTGATGACGTGTTCTACAATTGGAGCGAGTTTGGCAGGAAATACCGCAGGAGATCATCCGGGAGCTTTATCGGTCTATGCCACTCCGTGTAGCAGCTTGTACCTAGGCTAGAAGCGGGCCAACACCTTACTGAACTTGTTACTGTAACTCTGAATTGAATTATTCAATTGTTTTGAAATTTCAATCATTTACTATTCTGTACATTGTTTTCCTATCCCTCTATTTTCGTCTCAATCGGGCAACTCTTTATTGGTGTGTCGATTTTTTTGTTATATGGAGTGTATTTAGTTCTACCATTATTTATACTCGTATAATCATAAGACAACTATGAAACTTGTACAAAGAAAAAATTACAAATTATTAAAAAGTACATTTTGAGATTAACATTTTGAGAACATTTTGAAAATAACATTTTGAGATTTGTCAGTGTTGTTTAATAATTATTAAAAAATATTAAAAAATGTGTAATTTAATTAAAAACATGTTTTTTATTGGTTTTGCAAATTTTAATATTTATTTTTTAATAATTGACAATTTTTTAATCTTTGTTTTCCAAGAATTTCAAATTATTCCTCCCTTGCAATGAAAATATCCCTAGAGTCCTAAAAAGCATGGGTAAATAGCTTGTAAAATAAAAATTCTTTATTTAGCGCGTATTAATATAATTAGATCAAATTTAATAATGACTTGAAAACTATGTTAATATTTTGAAAATAAATTTAAAATACTTTAAAATGTCAGCTGGAAACATTAACATTTAAAAACATCAATGGTTAGTAATTGAGTCAAAACCTTCACAATGAATGCTCAAAACAAATTCAATCTTCCTAAAAAGATTTTAAGCCATGATGCTTAAAAAATTGAATTCAAATCACCAAATTCAACAATCAAGTAAAAATAAGAAAAGAAAAAAGTAATCTGCAGAAGATTTTTAAATCTGCCTAAAAAAATTTGCTAATTTTATTTTTTAAACAATTTATAATAAAATCTATTTTAAGATCACTGTTTTTGAAGATTAAGAAGCTCAAGCAAAATAAAATTTAAAAATTAACATTTTCTTTTCATATAATATATACTTTCTTATGATAGTCATCTTATTCTTTCTCATGTGATTTTTGCAATTGCACACAATTATATAATCGTGTCTGAACACATAATTGAATTAATTTATGCAATTGCACTGAAATATTAAGATAGAAAATGACTAAAAATATTTTTGGCTTAATGTTATATATGATGTTTTAAAAAACTTATTGTTATTTTAAATATTACGATTAACCAGGGAATGGCAAAAATATTATTTGTTTTTTTATTTGTTTCATTGATAGTTTGTTATATTATACTTGAGCATGGTAATTTATTTTATTAAATATATTATATCTTTATTATCTTGAAAAAAATAAATAGTTCTTAATGTGATATGTTGCAAACTTAATATATTTACTTTAAATAAACTTGTAATTTATACTCAGAATTAAATGCAGTTTATACAGTTCAGTTTTGCTGAATTTGATTTAATGAGTTGCTTGGTAAATTATCGATAATATTGAACTAAGGAACAATCTTTTTTGGAAATCAAATGTGATTCATGAAAAATAAGTGTACTAAAGCTGATTTTCGAAATTTATATTGAGACATAATTAAATGGTTTCTATAAAATTAAAATATGACAATTTATTTTAATGATAAACAGCTGTTCAATTTAAATTTCTAATTTAATGAAGTGTAACTCCTTACACATCTCATATCTACATGATCATCTTGAAAATTTATTGCATACTCTATGAGGTACATACGACTCTTTAAAACGAGGTTTATATGAATATTATTTAAATTTTAATTAAAAAAATACCACTCTTTTGATAGATGATTTGAAGAATTGTAAGTAGATAAGATATTTAGTGTAGATTTTCTAAAAAATACTGTTGTCGAAATTTCTAAAAGTCAACAAGGCGGCTTAGTTGAGTTTCTCTGTTTTCTTTAAAACACATCACATACTTAAAGCATGTAAATTTGAGTCATAAAAGATATTTATATGTACAACGTTCATGATAAATTAGTTTCTTTTATTTTAAATAATAGGAAAAACTGGTCTCTTATAATTTGACAAAAAATATATGCAAAAGTAATTCTGATATCCTATTTACTAATTTATATTTATCTTTAAAATGGTAATCTAGTTATTATCTAGTAATTATCAATTTTACATCTAATTATTATAAATAACAAACAATGTAAAAGGCACATTTAGTTAATAGTAATCAAGAAATTAGTTTTAAGTTAATAAATCTAACTATGGTATATAATGTAAAACTATAGTTTACTAAATTTAATTATGTATCATTTTACTAGGATGTGGCTGACCGACGCTGAGTGGTTAGTGTTCCTGAATCCTGAGCTGTGGGTTCCGGGTTCGAATCCCGGATCGGGCATCGGTGTTACTTTCCTTCTCTATTCTCTCTGTGCTTCTCTGTCCTTTCTTCTGTGTTGATGTATGAATGTGGCCCACCCTATAAACGGGTTTGTGGAGGTATGGTGTAGGCAACGATACTCGCCTCCGTGACTTGGTTCACAGGTGCCCGCTGGGTAACGATAAATGAGTAGCAGTTTTTGACCTTGTTATGGCATAGGGTTCATCACCTAAGTGCCCGCCATTGGAAAAAAATTAGTAGGATTTGGAAAATTTTTAAATATTGTAGTATTAAATTTTATTGAATAAAATACCAAAAGGGAAATAGTATTCTAAAGGGCATAATGTATGTTTATAATGTACATAAGTACTATATGGGGAAAGTTATTGTAAGCATTTTCCGTAAGTAGTTATAGTCTTCACATTTTTATCATGTTTATTTCTTTGCTGTTTTTTATTTATAGCTAATAGATATTCATTTTATTACTTATCCTTTTTCCTTCTGAATGTTTGTCAAAGAAATCTTTTTTATTTTTGTCTTTTTTTCTAGAAAATTGCTAGGAATCATTCTAAAATGCTTTTATGATTCGTTTTAGTTGCTTGACTTTTACTATGTAATACAAAAATGTGAAACGTTTTATAAATTTTTCTAAAATATCCTAATTGTATCATAACTTAAGATATGCGTATTTTTAAAAGGCAGTTTTCAATTTTATGTTACTGAATTTCTTGAATATACTAAAATGACTAAATTTATATTCTTGTATAATTTTTATATTATTAAAAAATAAATTTCTTAAAACATCAGAGATTTACGTTTTGAAACAAATTTTTACAAATAACGAATTAATTAAAACTTTACAATGGAAAATCAAATTAGATGTATCGTGGATTATTATTGTGCAATTAATTTGAAAATATAAAATATTCAGAGAATTTTAAGTCAATATTTAGAGAGTTGACGAAACTGGTATATTAGTTATTGTTCAATAATTATAGTATCATTTTTAATTAATTTCAAAATCATATAATTCGGGTGTATAATATATCTTAATTATGTATTAAATACTTACACTTTCCAAATTAAAATAATTTGCACAGAAAAATCATTAAGAAATTATAAAAGTTCAAATCAATAAATCATTATTAAATTTGTGATGCCATACAACGTAATCTTTTTAGTTATGTTAATCAACTTTGAAATTTATCTACAAGCATTTATCAGATTCAGATTAAATGAAATAGTTTCGCAATCGATGAAATACAAAAGAAAGATAAGTGGTTAATAGTTCAAGATCTGGAAAATAGATAGCAACTAAATTATAGTTCTCTATCGATATGCACAAATTTTAAACTTATATATAAAAGTATTGAAAGTTAATAAAATAAATATATTTAAGTTACTCAATTCAAATTCACTGAGTTTTCATAAATATATAAAGAAGTAATAAATAAAGCTTTAATAAGTCATTATTCATTGAAGTTATTAATGATTTATATATTTTAGCTGCATATAAAGGCACTTTGGAGCATGGAATAAAATTTCCAAATTTATATATATATATATATATATATATATATATATATATATATATATATATATATATATATATATATATATATATATATATATATATATATATATATATATATATATATATATATATATATATATATATATATATATATATATATATATATATATATATATATATATATATATATATATATATATATATATATATATATATATATATATATATATATATATATATGCTAGTTTTAAAGCAGAAAAATTTATTCTTTGCAGTACGAAATTTTATTCCATGCTCCAAAGTGCCTTTATATGTAGCAAAAATATATAAATCATTAATAACTTCAATGAATAATTTTGATTTGATGAATGATAGCTTCGATCCTAAAGACTTATTAAAGCTTTATTTATTAAAATAACAATTATTTATTAAAATAATATAAAAAATAGTAATATTACTAAGCAATATTATCAGTAAAATTTTTTGCAAACAGTTGAAGATGGGATTGTATTTGCTTAATAATTTGAAATGAGCTTTTTGGAGTCTAATATGAATATTTAAATGCAATTTATAGTTATTTTTCTCATATTTTATGTTTTCGTAAAAAAACCAAAATGAATAAAAACAATCGATCATTGCCTAAACGATATCAAATTTACTAGTACGTTCCTGTTAGTATTATTTTTTTAAAAAATATTGAAATACAAACAGATATTTTGAACTAGCATAAACAGAATTTTGTTTATATAAAAGAAGTTAAAAATGATCGTTTTCTTCATTAAACTAAACTAAAAACTTCTTATGAATGATTCAAAAGATTGCATATCATTACATAACATTACATATTTTAAAAATTTATTTTGCTTAAGACAACTTAAATTTACCATTTTAACGCAATTCTTTTGATTCACGAGTTGTATAAAAAAAGAAAAAAGAAAACTGAAGTAAAATTTCCTTAACTAAAATTAGTTACAGATTGTATAGTTAACAAAAAGTCATAAAAGTATTATATAAGGGAATAAAACTTTATATACGTGAATTAATAAGCTGGTATCAATAATTTTAAAGAAATAGCTTTTATAATGAATAGTTTTGTTTGTACTTTATATATTATACATTCTTATTTAACTAATGCAATAATGAAATACAATTACTTTAATGAATCAAATACAATATGTGCATGTATAAATAAATATCTGTTTTGAAGCATATCAATGTATACATACAGGTTCTAGATGATAATCAATATTTATCGCATTTTATGTTTTTGATCAATAACATGAGTTAATTTACAAAAATTTCGAGAGGCACTCAAAGTCATAATTTTTCAATATGATTTTTGAAAAATTAAATTTTTAAAACACATATGATTCACATTTAATAATGAATAAGAGTTTCTTAAGAAATCAAATGTAGAAAGAAGAAAATATAATAAACATATGAAAGTCTAGGAAAGCATCCAATTAAGACAGATTTTCCGTATCACACAAGATTTTATTTGTGGCATAAAAATAGATTTTTGAAAAAACTTTCCTCTCCCAGTGTTAAAGCAATTATGTAAAAGGTAATTACTCTTTTCGTCAAGTTGGAGATAAGTCGAGGAACATGAATAATGAGCAACGTTTGAATAAATGAAATTCTTCTTAAAAAGAACGAAATAGTTTCTTGTCAGACATTCGCTTTAAGTTATTTTGAAATGCTGTAAGATTAGAAAATGCTAGTTGCAGCAATTTTAGTTAATTATAAATAAAAGTTTTAGATGATATGAAATTGAATTTCTTGTATGTTCATCATTCATTCAATAGCATTAAAATGAATTGAACCATATTAGAAATAAAAAGAAAAATTATTCTAAATATTTTTATGACATTATTTTTTAATATACATTTGTGTTAGTAAAATAGATACTACAAAATGTTTAATTTTTTATTTATTTAATATATATATATATATATATATATATATATATATATATACTGTTTGAATATTTTTAGTTCTTTTCTTAATACAAATAGTTTAAAACGAAGTCACTAATTAAATGACATTGCTACGCATTTGCAAAAAGAAGTCGAAATATTCAGAAAAATTCTCTCTGTTGCGTTACGATTCCAATATAAGTTGGTGACTTGACTCTATCTGGCACATGTGAGTTATACACAGGTTATAGAAAATTAATTAAAATAAAAAACAGTTAAAATCATGCTACAAAAATTGAACTAGCGTTACTGATGATAGACTAATGAAAAGAACATGCTTTAAAGATAAAAAGAAATCGTTAGATACAACTAGATGGGAAATTAATGGAATAGGTGTTTCAGTTATTTCCAGAACAACAAAGAAAAGTTTACTAAGTTTTAAACAAAAAATGAAATTCCAAAAAAAAAATATTATTAGCTCTTAAGTTACGAAAGTATTGAATTCAGTTGGGAAAAAAAAGATATTAAATATTCAGAAAATCAGCGGAAGCAAATAACTTGGAGAAATGACACTAAAATATTACTTTTTTGTAGTGAGAAACGAAGTAGTGAGATATGTAGAGAAAAGGAAGAATTATATCCTGGTTGCATCGATGTAATAACTCAACAAATGTTATGATTTGGGGCATGTATATCTGTAAATGATGTGGGGCGCATTCAAATGATGGATGGCTTATGAATGCAAGAAAAATATATCGACACTTTCTTGTTACCAAAATTAATATTTTTCTTGACAAAACAACAATTTTCTTTTAGCTTCATGCCATAGGAAAAATATGCAAAGAAATGCTTAAAAATGAAGGCATAAATTTATTTCTCTAGCTAGAGAGAAAGTAAGCCTAATTTGAACCTTATTAAAAATTTCAGCATCATTGGTAGTCCTTATACGAAAATGTGTCCCTGAAATAAAAACAGAACTTATTAAAATTATAATTGCTTTTTCCACCACGTAATTTAGAGGAATGAAATCTACATAATAGTTTGTACAATGATAAGACACAAATTTAATCTGTATTAAAAAATAACATTTACTGCACTAAATACCAACTGTGTATTGGTGCTTTAAAATACAATGAAATGTAAGATATGTTATTTGTAATATAAATGATTAAACAATATGTTTTTAATTGAATTTTACACACTGAAATTCCTTTAATTTGATATACAAGCATTTTTATTTAAACGAAAATTGATACATTTTATTGCAGGCAAATTTGAATAAAATAAAATTTAAAAAACATTAACAATCACGTTGTTTTTAAGAAAAGAATATGTGTACATTTCGAAATCATTTGAATACATGCAGCAGAAAATTCGCATTTCTAAGCTATATTTTCAAAACATTTTACAGTTGAATTTAAAGGAAATTTCTTAAAAATTTAATTACTTGTTTCTTCTGCTTTTAGTATTTTTAGGAATATGAAAAGTTAAACGTTAATTGATACATTTTTGGGGAGATACTAAATTAGAATAACTATGCACAACGTTGCATTTCTACACTTCATTAATGTCTAAATTTTAAGTTACAAAGTCTATCAAAGAAGAATAGGGGATATAAGCGTACGAGTAATCATCTATAGGAAAATTTCCGAGATTTTATTTAATTACAATTGAAATTATGAGACAAATACTGAAATTGGCAACGATGAATATAAGATATTGACTTTAAAAGTCCATAGTTACACTACTTTATACGCGGGTGAGAAATAAAAAAAAATCCTTTTATTGAATTTAAATCAATAAAAATTAATATGAGCAAATTTCTCCACTAAATCAATATGTGTATTTGATATCTAGGCTTTTTATATAGTTTCATGTTTTAAATGCATCGAAAATGTGTCCTGTAGATATAATGTACTTATGTTTTACCTTCTAAACAGGTACCATGCAATCATTTTTGTAGAAAAGTATATTTTATTTTGTCTTGCATTATAATATTTAACAATTTAGAGATAAAAAGTTTTTTGTGATTCTTTAAGTGATTAAATATGTTCCTATTGTAACTTTGTAGAGAAATACTGAAAATATTTCTTATTTAATTTTTTTTTGAAAATTTTTTTTAATGAAATTCGCTTTTAATTCAATAATTTTTATATAAAATTCCTACACTTATATATATATATATATATATATATATATATATATATATATATATATATATATATATATATATATATATATATATATATATATATATATATATATATATATATATATATATATATATATATATATATATATATATATATATATATATATATATAAATATATATATATATATATATATATATATATATATATATATATATATATATATATATATATATATATATATATATATATATATATATATATATATATATATATATATATATATATATATATATATGTATATATATATATATATATATATATATATATATATATATATATATATATATATATATATATATATATATATATATATATATATATATATATATATATATATATATATATATATATATATATATATATATAGATAGATAGATAGATAGATAGGTAGATAGATATAGATATATTACTAAAAGTTTTTTCTGTAAAATAATATTAATTTTTCGTCTTTATAAAACAAGTATTATTTATTAATTGCTTTTTATTCTGCGTTTAGCAACATTGTTTCCTTTGTGTAGAACAACATTATAAAACTACAACTTTATTTACTTGACGTTAAATTTGTAGACGCTAAAAAGAAATACATATCATCCAAACTAAAGAAAAAAATTTTTTGTCCAATTTTGAAAGACTTCTTTTCCAGAAATTCTCCTTAGGGAATATTTTTTTCCGAATTCTTATATTACTGTCCAAGAAAAATTGCCGATGACTTCATCCTTTGAAGATTACGTCTGCTTTAGACAAATTCTTACACTTAATAGGATAGGACTGGAACAAAATCAGTTTCTTCTCGCAAAAAAAATTTCTTAGATTTGTTTTCATTAATATGATTAAAATTTCTGTTTTATAGAATCAAAAGAGTTGCAAAAATCTATTGAATTTAAGAAGTATAAATTCTTTAGAATATTACATAATATAAAAATTAATAACTATTAAAAAATATGTGCATTTAGTTTTTATTTTTCTTCAAATTTTTTATCGATTTAAACTTTAAAATTATTTTTATTAATTATTAAATGCTATTTTTTACAATTTTTTTCCATTAAATATATTTCATTATAAAAAACACTATTACAGTATAATTGAACTATTAAACACTCATATGTGTATATTGCTAATAAACTTTTTTTTTAATTTGTGCATTTATTGACTCAGAATTATTTTTTATAATGGAATATGAGATAAATTAAGAAAATAAATAACTTACAAAATAAATATCCGATGGAATACAGTGAAAGGAATTTCTAATTCCTTTGGAAGAAATATTAGTAGAAAATATTGCAAATTTATTTAAATCAAACAAAATTTCCTAATGTCACATAATTTAGATATCATGCCTTTATGATAGATTTTTGTACTTTCAAAGTATTCTCGTTTTATAGTTATACCAAAAGTTTAAAATTCAACCGAAAATTTAATAATCAAATTTTAAAAGTTAAACTTGCAAAACTACAATAATTACTGTTTTTATGAGTGTGAAATAATGTTTTTTAAAAATTCATCATTTATTAGATTCTATTCAAAAATATATGTAAATTTCATAAAAATGAGCATGATCGATTCTAAAATAATTTGTCAATGAAGAGAGGTGTTAACAAAAGTTAGCTGTCTTAAATATAAGAAAGTAAGTTAAAGTATATATAAAGTTCAATTAAAATGATTTTTTTCATCACATTGTTTAAACCGTAGATTTGACATCTGAAAATTTATTTAAAAAATATTTTTAAATGTGGAAATCTTATATACTTGAATTTATAATTAGAGATGTTACAAAATACCCCTTATTCATATATGCTTATGAGTGAAACTAAAATTCAAGTTAAAAATAGATTGGAACTAAACAGTTTAGTCGGTTCAATTGAAAATAACTAAAGTGTGATGGACAATATTAAATTTAAGATATATATTTTTGAACTAAAATGATAAAAAAATTAAAAATACATCCTAAAATGTGGTGTAATACTCGTATGATATTTTCTTTTATTTACAAAATAAATTTTATTAATATGAAAACACTATATTAGCAATGATTGACTTTAGAGTAATTAATAATAAAAAAATTAATATATGCTACTAGATATAGAACAATTCCACTAAATTTTAATAAAAACATTATTTTATTTTTACGAAATTTATTTAAATAGAAGAAAAACATTTATATAATCGAAAAAATTGGATCTTTCTTAAATATGCAAAAATATTTTTGAAAATGTGATTTTGACGTTATTTTGTAAAAAATCAAAAGAAAAATAATTCATTTATTCCTTCAATTGTTTTGAAAATAGTAAATTGCATGTATTATCTGTTACTTAACATGTTTTCCAATTGTATTTTTTGTAAACATTTAGCCAAATTCTTTAAATTTCAAAAACTGCAATTTTAATTTATTTGCTTAAAATTCATAAAGTAATAAGTTTCACATTAAATTACATTTATGAGGAAAATAAATTTCACGTTTTGATGCAAAAGTGATATTGACTTACAGTTTTGGATATTTCCAGAAACAAGGCCTAATTTCTTTTTTATTGTATTAACTGTAGAAGAACAGCATTTTTCAGTGCATTGTGTGAGAAAATTACTTTAAGATCAGTTTGATTCCTTTTTTTTTTACCAGTATTATTTCAATTTGAGGAACATTTTAAGAATATTTTATTAGAATATTCTTAAAATGTTCCTCAAATTTATATATATATATATATATATATATATATATATATATATATATATATATATATATATATATATATATATATATATATATGTATATATACAAACTGACCCAGCCACGCGTTGCTGCGGCTCAGTAATTATAATACATTGAATCAATTTTTTACTAATTCTTTGGTACAATCAAATTAATATTTTCTAAAAAAATTTAAAATAGGTTCATTATATGAGATTGAAAATAAAATGTTTCGCCAAAATTTAAAAGTAATAGGTAAAGTATCGAAAGTTTGAAATTAAGCACAAACTAACATATACTTTCTGAATTTGCATTTTATTCATCTTATATTAAATTATAGTTTGTAATCAGTGACTTACTTACAAAATATACTATATAAATTCAAAACATATAAAAATAAATTATTATAAATGAGGTAGATAACATTGACATCGAACTAAAATTTTTTCAATTTTAAATTATTAAAACTAAAAATTAACTAAGTACTACTTTGTGCACAACATTCCTGGTTAACCTGTCTTTGGCTAACACGAAGAGATTTGATGGTTTTCCTACACGTGAGCAGGCAACATATAGCTGTCCATGTGAGAAACATGCGTTTTCCAAATTCAAACCGCAAATAGACATTGTTTGGCCTTGAGATTTATTCATGGTCATCACAAAAGCTAAACAAATCGGAAATTGGAGCCTTTTAAACGGTATTGGAGATTCTGATGTTATCAGTGGAATACGTGGCAACAGGACGATATCTCCTTTAAATTTTCCATTCAAAATTGTTGCTTCGAGAATATTTTCGGTGATTTTTTTATGACTAAATGTGTATCTTTAAATAATTGAGATGGGTTTAAATTACGTAAAAGAATAATTGGTGAACCAATTTTCAATTGAAGATTGTGCGGTGGCACTCCTGGCATATCCAGAGAATTCAAAAATTCAGTTGGAAAGTTTACGGCTTCGTTTTCATCAATAACTGTGTCAATTGATTTAAAAGACATCAAATCACCTTGCAACATCTGTTGTATATGGAAGTTAATTTCGTTCCCATCAACGTTTCTTGCTGCCAAAATAGCACGATTACAGAGCCAATTGTGTTCGAAATAATAATTCAATATATCCGGAAAGACATTCTCAATTAGTTGATTTCTCGTTTCAATAACAGTGCAGAAATTATCTGGTAATTTTATACATTGTGTATTTTGATGCAACTCAATTTCACCATTTCCAATATCCAGCAATTGGTTAGAAAATACTTGTGCCGATGGATCACTTTACAATTGTTCTCGCATATTCATAGTCAATCGAAGTGTCTCAACACTTGTCCATAAAAACGATTGTTTTAAGCATCCGTTAATCTCATCGGTGAAAGTAGAGTGAGGAATAACTGGTAAAGTCTGCCGGAAATCACCAGACAGTAGTAAATCAGTACCACCGAAAAGTTTATTGTTGCCTTTCGAATCTTGCATAGTTCTATGAAATGCTTCAAGTGAATCATAGTACACTCATCCCAAAATATAATTGCACTCTTTTGCAACACTGTAGCCATTCCGCTTTTTTTTAATGTTACACATTGCGTTTGGTTTGTTTAAGTAGAGAAAACAGTAATAAATAAAATTTTATCTTATTATTTATAATATTAAAAATATTCAAACTGAACACTGTACAATAATAGCACAATACAAAGTATAATTATGAAAATGATTCACGAAAAATTGTTATAGTATGATTATGTTGAGAATATGAACGAAAATGACTAGGAATCAAATACTGTAATTCCGATGAAAAATATGTGAACCCAAACTGTTCGTGATATGATTGGTTAAATACATCATGAAAATATATGTAAATTCCATATTCAACCACGTGCTTGCGCGCGCACGTTAATTCGCGAAGATTGTATAATCTAGAAATATAAACACGACGCCATCTTCAACTTAGATACCTGTGCAACTTAGATGCTAAACCGCCATCTATTAGGAATTTATAGAACTAACCGATAAATAAACACTAATGTCGTATAATAAACATTTAATTTGCAATAATAAATATTAATATCCATAATTAAGATAAAAACTATTCTATCTTTTAAGTTGGACCATATTATAAATGATTATAAAATTTTATCAAACTCCGTTCAGTAGTTTCGGAGTTTATCGCGAACATACATCGTGACACGAAATTTTTATATATATACAAGCTGACCCAGCCACGCGTTGCAGTGGCTGAGTAATTATAATACATTGAATCAATTTTTTACTAACTCCTTGGTACAATCAAATAAATATTTTCTAAAAAAATTTAAAATAAGTTCATTCATATGAGATTAAAAGTAAAACGTTTCACCAAAATTTAAAAGTAATAGGTAAAGTATCGAAATTTTGAAATTAAGCACAAATCAAAAAATACTTTCTGAATTTACATTTTATTTATCTTTTATTAAATTATAGTTTGTAATCATTGACTTACTTATAAAATATATTATATGAATTAAAAACATCTAAAAATAAATTGTTATAAATGAGGTAGATAACATTGACATCGAACTATTATTTTTTCAATTTTAAATTATTAAAAGTAAAAAATTTTTCCGAGGCATTATACTGAAATAAAGAACAATTAAAAGAATTTATCATTTGAATAAATAAATTAGGCCAAAATGTACCGCTGAAAAAATTATAATTATCAAATTATAAAATTAAAATTAAAGGCTATCAAGAAATACTTACATATTTTCGAGGTGGTATGAAAATTAGTAGAGAAAAACAGCAATAAATAAAATTTTTTTTACTATTTATAATATTAAAAATATTCAAATTGAACACTGCACAATAATAACACAATACAAAGTATAATTATGAAAATGATTCACGAAAAATTGTTACAGTATGATTATACATCATGAAAACATATGTAAATTCTATATTTAACCACACGCTTGCGCGCGCACGATAATTTTCTCGAAGACGGTATAGCCGAGCTGGCAGCCGAGTGGTTAGCGCTCTTGCCTTCGGTTCAACAGTTCGTGGGTTCGAATCCCACCTGGGCATGGATGTTTGTAGTGGTTCGGAATCAACTTTAAACCGTAAGTCCCTGTCTAATTAGCCCTCGAGTGCAAAGAATGACCGTTGAGTGACAAACAAACCAAACAAACCAAATCGAAGATGGTATAATCTAGAAAAATAAACACGTCACCATTTGCCGAATACCTGTGCAACTTAGATGTAAAGCGCCATCTATTAGGAACTTACAGAACTAACCAATAAATAAACATTAATGTCTTATAATAAATATTGAAATCAATAATTAAGAGATAAAAACTATTCTATCTTTTAAGTTGGACCATATTATAAATGGTTACAAAAAATCATCAAAATCCGTTCTGTAGTTTCGGAGTTTATCGGGAACATACATCGTGACACGAAATTTATATATATATATATATATATATATATATATATATATATATATATATATATATATATATATATATATATATATATATATATATATATATATATATATATATATATATATATATATATATATATATATATAGAATTATTTACTGAAAGAAAAAATTTCTTTAGTTGCAACTTTGTGGTTTTAAATATATTTTTTCATGCTTTTAAATTTTATAGGAAATAAATAAAAATATGAATTTAATACATGGCAAAAATAATGACATTAATTTTGGACATAGTTTTTTCTGAAACTATGTCCAAAATTAGATTACTGATAAAACTGCTATTTGAAAATAGTATTTATATTTTATAATTTTAATTTTCTATTCTGATGAAAAATGTAAAGATTTTTATTAAAATTAGAGTTTGATTTTTTAATACAATATTTCTTCACTGCATATATATTATAGTCGTAATAATTTTCTCTTTTCTTCTTCTTATTTTTTCTAAGTGGCATAGTTTCATATTTTAAAGTTATAATTACAAAGGATCAATAAATAAGTGGAAACATTTATTTCAATAAATAAATTTAAAAGTAATTAAAAAGCTCCTTGTAACGAAAGGATTCTATAAATTATACGTTGCAAATCATCTTTTGTTGGAATCAAACATTTGATACTGTAATTTATATAAGTTATTTTTACTCAAATCTTAGTTTGTCATATTTAGTTAAATCAAAATTCCATAATTAGTTTGTCACATCCACAATAAGTTATTTATTTATTCTTATAATATATTTGAAAATAATATTTGTAATATAACATTTTTACTATTTTTTTATATTTGAGGGCCGTGGTATTCAAGTGGTTAGGGTATCGGCTTTCCATCCGAAAGGGTGGGGTTCGTTTCTCAATGCCACCAAAGACCCACCGAGTACATGCGATATACGTGCTCGTTAAATCGAAAGTCTTGTGGTCGGTCGTTGAGCAGTTACCATGGGTGCAATAGTCTGGAGAAATTTACTACCCTTTCAGATCAATGCCAAAATTGAGGGAGTAGATCCTCTGCTGCTGCCATCTATCGGAGGATTTGAAGAGAATTATCACCTTCATGGTACATTGATACTTTCACCTTCATGGTACGTTGATTAAACGAAAGACGCTCCCAATTGACTTAAATTCGCATACTTTCACCTTCATGGTACATTGATTAAACGAAAGACGCTCCCAATTGACTTAAATTCGCATAGCCAAGGTATAGCGAGCTTGGCTTGTCCAAGTGTCATTAGTAACAACAACAACTATATTTGGAATTATTTACTTTTGATGAATTAAATTTATTTTGAATTTCTCACCAAGCGATTTGCAAAATTTAAAATGTCATTTGAAAAAGTTTATATTTTTATCAGGGAATTCTAATTGCATTTTTCAATTGATATATTTTTTTTTACTTTCAAGCTTCTTTTTCCTTTTTACATTGACTATTAATCTGTGCCATCTTGTGAAAAATTTTGATTTATTTGAAAAACAAATTTTAAAGTAAAACAGTTTATAAAGTAATGTTTGACAAAACAAATATATTCAAATTCAGAAAAGGAGAAAATGGTTTAACTAATAGTTAGAGCTTTTGCAACGGATTGCAATCAAATCGAGTGACTCGAAAAAGTCAAAAACAAATCCAATTTTCCTGAAAAGATTTTAGACTATGTGATTGGTGTTCAAACTGTTAACAGAGAGGATTTAAATCATTGAAGAGAGCAAATAACGCAGGCGAGAAAAGGAAAAGTAATCTGACGTAGATTCTTTATTTTGGCTAGATTTGAAAAAAGTGATGACTTATATATAATCTCTATTTTCTTTTATATTAATGATTTCGTAAGTTTGAAAAGGTTTTTAGAAAGATATAAAAATTCAAAAGCAATAAAATCTTATGTTTAAGTTTAGGACAATCTTTTGAGATTAAAAGAGCTAAAATTCCTTTAATAAAATACGACAGAAAAATAAGATCAAAATTAATCAAAATTAAAAAATAATAATAAATAAAAAATTATAAATTATAAAAAATAATAAAAAATAATATCAAAGCAAAATTAAATAATAAAATAATTAAAAAAATTAAAATTAAAAAAATGTCATTAAGAAATATTTGATTTGTAATCAAAGAAACTTACAAAATAACTCTATTTTACTCTTTGTAAAACAATTTTTTTACACTTCTTTTGGCTCAAAATTGATTTATATCGCAAAATAGAGTACTAAAATCTTTATTTATTTCAGTAGTTAATTTAAGTAGAAATTCATAAAATAGAACTTTTTTCTATAATATTAAATAATTATATGAAATTAATACTTACATTTGAGTTCTGCTAAATATATCAGTTTCGAAGATAAATTTATTACTAATAAATTAAATCAAACAAAAAGATTTATTCATCAATTGAATTTACTTTTTAAAAAAAAAAACAAGTTATATGGTAGCATTATAAATGACACTAAAATTCGATTCCCAATGCCGCCAAAGACCCACCGAGTACATGCGATATACGTGCTCGTTAAATCTGTGGATACCTCAAAGCTGTTAAAAAGTGAAGATATTCGATCAAGCAAATAACTGGCTAACTACATTGATCTAAATTAAATCAAATACATATTATACATACTAAGAATACACTTAGGAATACATCAAAAGCTTCCAGCAATTATTCTGAAAATTGAAATTGGTGCTACAATAGAAAAGAGCTTCCATGATTCAACAGGTCTTTACAAACATTGTATTCAGCATAAGAAGATGATGTAAATCCTGCATAGTTGTTACAGATGTGATCCTATTAAAGTAAATCTAAATTTTCTTTGAAGTTGCGTAGACTTAGATATTGATTATCCTTAGTCTAATTTTGTGCAAGTACAAAATTTCAATTAATTTCACTATGTCCTATAAATTGTATTTGATAATATTTGTGTTTATAAGGCATTTAGAAATTTGTGTCGCATTAGAATACATTTGGAAAATATTACATTTAATAAAAAACCATCGGGATTTTAATTTACACACATCAATTTTATATAATAATTTTCTGTTCAGTATTCTAGAAATAAAATCTATATTTTGTAGAATGCTTGTCATTAAGGAATATCGTTCATCATGTCGTATATCGTATAATAACGTATCATCGTATAAATATCGTATAATACATGATATGAAAACATCTTAAAAGTTTATGTGAAATAAAAATTCGCTGTAAAAAGGTTATTAGAATGCAATGCAAACATTTATAAAGAAAAAGCTATTATGCTATTTATATAAAGCATTCACTACAGAACGTTTTTAAATTTTGTTTATCAAGAATTATCAGAAGATTATATTTTAATTTAATAAGTAAATTTTCATTAAAAATATAAATAATTAAACAAATTTTTATTTAGGTCTCACTAGAGATTTTATGAAAAAGCACAATTTCATTTTCTAACCCTTTTGCGAAAAAATTAATGTATTTACATTCTAAACCCCACGTTTTCGTAATGGACTACTGAATTGTAAAACTTCTGATGAAATTAAGTTTAGTTAATTGAAAAAAAATTCATATTTTGGACCATTACTGAGAGACATAGCTTGCATCTATATTTGTTAATTTAAACCAAACTGAAATTAAATATTGTTTTATATTGTAATAATAGCAGGAAGTATTTAAAAAATTAATTTAGGAACTATTGCTTTAAAAGCGTATTTGCCTGCACATAACACTAATACTTGTATTTCGAGTGATGACTTTTTCTAAGTTTCTTTTTAAATGACACATTTTTATAGCATTGTGTCACATCGAAGATTACATCGAATACAGTGTTCAGTTAAATTCACATTTGACATCATTTTCAGAAGCAGCCCAATTCACTTTTAACATCATTTTTTGTACACTAATTGTTCATTGTTTCATATTTATTTGAAACTAAGTCACATGTTTTTATCTTTTAAATGGTGTTAAGAAGAGCGCGATTTAAAATTCATTTATAACATGATATTTTGTGATCGGATGAATTACATTTTTTACTATAATAACATGATAATTAAACTAAAGATAATTAAATATGTGTTTTATTTAAATATAAATTAATGAAAATTAAATAGTATTAAAAGCGAATCTTTTTTAGTATTACTATAATAATTCTATCTTGGTATAATATCAAAGAATAACATTTTCTTATTTTTATATGTAGAATTATATTGACTTTTATGTTTCAGCTTTATTGGAAAATAGAAATAATTTTAATATATCTCATTTAAAAAACTTTTAAAATTTTAAAGATCAAATGAAATAAGAATAAAAATAAAAAATAAGAAAAGATAAGAGCTAAAAAATTGTCCTGAAAAAACTTTTGATTTTCTATGTCAATGATGAAGTTAATTTAAATTTCTAAACACATTATTCAATGATTGCAACAAGAAAAAGCTACGATGTGTATAGAATTATATTGGTTTTATTAAATTTAGTTTACTAAATTAAATTGTTTTAGTTAATAAATGTTTAATTATCACTAAAATGTATAAATATTTTCAGCTTTTAAGCCCAGTTATTTTCAAATTACTACTTTATATTTCCCTTCAAATAAACTAATGCAAAGTAGAAATATTTCATTAATTTTTGAATATTTTAACTCAAAAACGAAATTTTAAAATCTATAGTATTTCATCCGTTTGACAGATGATTGTTAAAAATATAAATTGACATAATTTTTGATAATCTAAGAAAAATGATTCATTTATTATTCTTTTTTTAACAATATATATAATACATAATTATTATGTGTGTATATATATATATATATATATATATATATATATATATATATATATATATATATATATATATATATATATATATATATATATATATATATATATATATATATATATATATATATATATATATTATATATATATATATATATATATATATATATGTATATATATATATATATATATATATATATATATATATATATATATATATATATATATATATATATATATATATATATATATATATATATATATATATATATATATATATATATATATATATATATATATATATATATATATATATATATATATATATATATATATATATATATATATATATATATATATATATATATGTATATATATATATATATATATATATATATATATATGTGTGTGTGTGTATATATATATATATATATATATATATATATATATATATATATAATATTTAGCTTATTTTTATAATTTCCCTTTCACGAAAGAAGAAAATATATTATGAAGAAATTTTACTATTTTAAGATAATGAAATCAAAAAATTTATAATGAAATTTTTCCATTAAAGCATGACATTATATTTTATTCTTAAGTAGACATTAAAATATTACCTCACGGAAGTATCTAACAAATAAATTCTCTTAGCTGTTAAAAGATAAGTGTTTCACTCTATAGACGAAAACAAAAACGTTGTTCGCTTCATCTAATTTAGAAAGACGTCTTCGAGCTCCAGGGAACTTAGCTTCAGGAAACTTATGTTTCTCTCGAAGACAATTCTTCGCTTTGCAAATACATTTGTTTCGCTGCTATTTCTATCAGAAAGATTGGTGATAAATAAAAGGAAATCAATATTTGCTTATAATACTCTTTTCCTTTATCATTACTCACTTTAGAATGTATATAATTTGTGTTTTTCTTTCTCAATAATTGAAAATGCTTAAAATATTTTCTAGGTAACTTGAATGGAAACCGAAGAAAAAAACTTAAATTATTTCCTTTATTATTTACCTATAAAAGTTATGATTTATTTTGTGTTGGCTTTATTATAAATAACTAATTTTAAATTTCTCCCTTTAAATATTATCATTCTTTAAAAATCTGAAATAATTATTTTTATCTTCAATCGACTATTTTGTGACATTATTACAAAACAAATTAGATATTGAATAAAAAGAGACAATGAAAACAATGAATTATTTTAATGGAAAAAGCAGCCATTCTTGATTTATTAATACTGCTGATTTAATGAATTCTATTTAATTAAGAAATTCGAATAATATTTATACTTTCAATTAAAAATGATCTATGAAAATTGTATGTTTTATGGTAATCAATATTTATTTTTCTTACGTAAATAAATTCAGGTTAGAAATTATAACATAACTATTATGTTAAAATTAAGAAGTTTTCGAATTATATTTGTGTATTTGTATTTAAGGTAAGTAAAAGTGTTTAGCAAGAAAAAAAGAAAAAAATGCAATATTTTTTATCCTTATTTTTAAAATAAAACATTATTTATAAAACAGCTATTACAATATTGCCAATGAAATTTATTGAAAATGAAAATAAGAATGGAAGAATATTTCATGCTTGATAACATTTAACTATTTTATGCTAAAGTTATTACTAATTCTTAAGAATTGTATTTAATGTAATAACTTAATTAAAATAATCAAGGATATTAAAATTTACGGTAAATTTGGTGTAATATTCACAAGAAATATCAGAATTCTTCATTCAACTTTAATATTTCATAAATTATATTCAAAATAAATGAAATTAAGCTCTCATTCTATTTTCAAAAGTAATTTAAATTGTCCAATATTAAATTTCTAAAAGGTACTTATAAAGCATTTTTGGTATATTTAGTTCTATTAATTTATTCAAGGCACTTACTTTTTATATTAAAGAATTATTATCATTCTGAAGAACAATGCTAGGAAATTATTTTAAACAACCATAGCTCTAAATGTGTGCAATCAAAATCAATATTATTTCAGTTTTATGCTAATCCTAAAATTCCTGAATTAGTTTTCATTGAAAATTATTATAATGGTAGATATTAGTTGAATAGTTTCACATCATACTATTTATTGTATTATGTATTAAGCACTGTAATTCATAAGTACTGTCAGAAACAGTACAGAAATATTGTTTTTTTAAAATTCATAAAATTATTTAAATGAATAAATTTATTTAAACACTCATTAAATTAATAAAAACACACACAAGTGTCACAGATTTTAAAGTGTATTTAAATTCTAAATTGCATAATTATTTGTGTCTCAAAGTGTATTCACGCATTCGTCTTCCAATCAATATCAAAATCTAAATATCAAAGTCTAAATATCTACCAATCAATATCAAAATCCTTTACGAACTGTCTGGTGTAAACTATTAGAAAAGTTGGAGACAGATTACATGTTTGCGTAATAGTCAGAGAAACTTTCGCTTTTTCCAATCAAAATGGAACATTTTATTTGTGTTCACGTCTTAGTGTTAGAAAAGGTGGCAATTTCGTAGCAATTGTATTTGCTTTTCTGCATTTGAAGAGAAATGGAAGAGTTTCACGTTATCAAAAAACTACTATTATGATGAAGAGGATATAGAATCAGATTAAATCTTTCTCAGAATAAAATATCACCAATGAAAATAAAAGGAATTACTTTTTCTAAGCCTTCAAAAATTTTGGCTTAAATATTCAACAATATTTTTGGATTAAATATGTTTGTAATAATTGTGAGAAAGTCTCAAAAATAATTTCATAAAAAATTTTTGTAATTCCTATTTAAAAGTGCGTAAACAAAATAATTTTTTTCTTCCGAAAAATTTCAAATAAATTTATTCTCTTAATATATTGATATTTCTAAATCTTTATTTGAGAATTTATATTTGAATTTAAAATAATATTGTATGAGTTTTTGCTTTCTGAGGAATGTGTTTAAATTTTAGCTTATATCTTCTGTATGAATTTCCGAAAACCGGGAGCACTTATATACGTAATCAATTTAATATACCTGTACTTTTCACTATACTTTAATTTTTATTAAAAACAATTGCTGAAATATAATCTTTGATAAAATAAAAAAAATTGTAAAAAACTCCTTAATATCAGAACTTACTTTACGCTTGAATAAAAAATATACTGTTAACCGGTGCTTTAGAAATTAACCATATTTTAAAACTTTTAATTAGAAAACACTAAGTAAACTATGCATTTTATATATGTATAGCGTCTAATATATGATTAATTGTTGGCAAAAAAAAAAATCCTGAAACCACCTGTCACGTGACTGTATAACATAAAATGTTTGGAAAATACCATGCATATAAATAAAATTGAAAAATTTTAGTAGTTATATTTTTATATAAAGACAATATTAAGAGGCTTATAAAATATTTAGCAAAGATAATTAAATTAGTATATTTGTCATTACTAAATATTAAGAATATATATTGGTTAAGCTATTTAATTCAACATTAATTATGTCTAGTAATTTTCTAAATCATCTAGAGCAAAAAATTAGCTATTGTAAGTAGATCTTTATGATTCCGAAGAAAGAAAATTGTCTTTAATATAATAAATGAACATTAATTTCAAATAAATTTTTAAATTTTATATTTTTAATAATATTTTACATTTTAATATATTAATAGTTTCATAATGTATAAATTTGTAATGGTATTCTGAAAATACTTGTCAATATTTAATGTTCATTTTACTAAGGTATTTAGTTTTAGTAGCTTTCTAAGTTAAAATTTTATAATCGCATCATAATAATTCGAGTATAAAGTGCGAACTGCAAATGGTGCCTTAAAACTTTTTTTCAGGTAAAATTATGGTTAAAAAGAATTTTGGTAACAAAGACAAAAGAACTAAATTGTATAGTTTTTTTTTCAAAAAGAATAATGTTAATAAGTTAATGTTTATTAATATGTTTATTTATTTCTTATAGTTAATTTTTAATTTTAATTAAATTACAGGTATACTTGTGTCTTTGAATTAGATTTAAAATTAAAATGTGAAGTTCAAAAAGTAATTTCACATAGTAAATTTCTAGATTTAAGGTCATTTGCTTTAGTTAAAATTAACACTTCATTAGTAAAATTGAAAGTATTTTAAAATTAAATATTTTGTAATTGAATTTTGTGGACTGCAATAAATTAATTCTTCTAATTTTATCAAATTTCATAACTGAATCGCATCTGATAACTGATATTTCTTCAAAGAAATTGATAAATTATATTTCTTGTGAGAAACTGGTAACTGATATTTCTTGTAAGAAACTGATAACTGATATTTCTTGTAAGAAACTGATAACTGATATTTTTTGTAAGAAACTGATAACTGATATTTCTTGTAAGAAACTGATATCTGATATTTCTTGTAAGAAACTGATAACTGACATTTTCAAATAGGTTGCTTGTAAGACATATTATCGTAAGTAACTTATGTCATGAATAATAATATTAATGTGTGTAATCAATACAATTATTGAGCGTTTTTTAAGCCAAAAAATGTATTTGAAAACCTATATTCTAAGTAGATTATAGTACATAAACATTTGATTTGTAATTTTAATTTAATTTATTTTAAAATCTTTACGTATTTAGTCTCCATGCTTTTAGCTCCATCCTTAGTTCTTGTCTAAATAAAATTATTGAATGCTTTTTATAAAATTGTCATGAATAATTTAAGACATTGCATATAAATACTAGAGAATTTGAAATTTTATAAAAATTTTTAGTCAATAAAATTAAAAATCAATATGAAAACTTTTATTATAAAAATCAAACATTCATCTTTTAAAATAAATTCAAAAGGGACTAAAAAAAATAAAAACACTAAAAAGTTTTTATACTACAGGAGTGAAAAAATAGCATATAAATAAATAAAAGACTGAGAAACTTATGAATGATTATTAATTTAAAATTTATTTGAATATATTAATAAAATAAAGAGGTTGTTATATTTTTAATTTTAAACCTATTTTTAATATTGTATTTAAAATATATATAAAATCAGAAAATACTGCTTAAAAGAAGAAAAAAACATATTATTGATTTTAAGAGGAAAATCTAAAGAAATATCAGAAAATCATTAAAAATGAATTAAATATCAGTTGAGGAAATATAATAGCAAAAATAGTAAACATAACAGAATGTAATATAGCCTGATCTGAAGCAATCCTGCTTCCATCAAAAGATAAATAACTACAAAGATGATTGCAATATTATTACCAAAAACTAAAGAAGATAATAAAAGTTATTAATCTACTTAGAATTTGGTTATTGTTTTATAAATTTCTTATAAACTTTACCTTCATTAGTGTTACTAATTTTTTAAGTATAAACCAAGAATTTTAATTCAAAGATGATTTCAATTTAATATGTTTAGATGTTTATAAAAAAAATGACCTACACACTCATTCATTGCATTCAAACATTTTAATGCAATGAATGAGAGAAATGCATTAAAATGTTTTCTCTCATTCATATTAAGAATGAGAGAAAACATTTTAATGCATTTGTCTCATTCTTAATATATTTTATTCTCCTAGTTCCCCTTCATTTTACTTATTACTCTTGTATAACTGAATTCTTTTAATAAAAGAATGTTATAAAAGAAATGATTTGAGAATTTGACAATATTAAGAAGCAAAAATACCAATAAAACAATAAGAAAATAAGAATTGTGAATATTTGTTTTAATTCTTCAAAAGTATTAAAAATATTCAGAAAATAAAAGTTTCCATCATAAAATGAAGTTTTAATATTTAATTATTATCTGTTTACAGTTATTTTTCTGGTTTAGAGTTTATTTAAGTGAAAAAATGAAGTTATTGCATGATTTCAGTATTTTCATTGAATATATATGAGTTAGTGTATACATATTTTATTTCTTAACTGATAGTTCATAAATGTCGAGTTATAAAAATTATTATAAACGCGGAACAACAAATGGTTAAATATTTTGTGTCTTAACAATTCAGTTTCATAATTAATATTGGGCCTTAAACGCCGTCGCTCAGCAAAAAAGTACTAAAATTAAAAAATAACTCTGATATATTCTATACTATATTGTAAAAAGAGATTAAAAGTAGATATTACTGGTGTTTGGAAAGTATTATATATGAAATGAAACAAAATGAGAATTTGATAAAATTGAATAGGAATTAAGTTAGAGAAATACAGAGAAACATTTTAAAAAATAGAAAAAGCTGATGTTAATGGATTTCAATGTAAATTGAATTCTAGTAAAAAAAGTATTTTGTGACATTAAGGAAAATATTTATTCTGGTTATTGTAACAAATCAGTGAATCCTTAAGAAACTGAAACAAAAGATTCTATAAATGAAATATTACATATTTTACAATTTTAAAATTTAAGATAAATAAATCTATCTAATATCTCATATTTTAATTGTGTTAAATCTTTCAACTCAAATAATTTAACATAAAAAATGATAAAAATATAAATAAATCAAGTTTTGAAACATAAATCATACAATATTTTCCTCAATCATATTGCTTAGCTATTGTTTATAAGAACACTGGGATATAAAAAAATGCACAATTTATCCTTCATAAAAAATATCAAATAATATTTGAAACTAAAATAAAAATTTCAAATACAATTTTTTTCTAAATTAATTACACTACAACAATACAAGAAATATTAATTTATCCTTTTAAGATAAAAAATATGCAATTTTCCTAATGTAGATATGAAAAATCAAAGTATTATAATGGTATGTTCCCCAAAGAGTAGTTCTTTATTAATTCACTTTTATAAGAAAAGTGTGAAGTTAAACGAAGTAAAAGACAGTAACTTAAACATCATTAAGACACAAGTAAACTTACACAACATAAAAAAATTAATGTTAACATTTCTCATCGTAAATATTGTGTTGACCCTTTCAACCTAGAATTCATTTTTTCATTCGGAAGAAAGACAAACAACTTTTGTTGACAGAGAAAAAAAGAACAAGAAAATTTTTCTTTATCTTCCTTAGAAGCTTTTAGTATCAGTAATTTATTTCAGACTAGTCTCTTTAAAAAGTACATTTTTGTATACAATAAAAGTCTGAAATTAATATTTTTATTTTAAAAAAAGAATAAAAGAGAAGAATTTATAAAAGCAGTCTTCATTAAATTTATAATGATAATTCTAAATTTTTGTTTTTTTATTTCATTAAACAGTGATTCCTTAATAGATTAAGTAAAAATAAGTTTTGGTATATTTACATGGTTTTAAATACTCTTATAAGCATTATGTGTTTCAATTTTACTCTAATGAATTAAAGTAGTCATAATTGTAATAAAATTAAGAGATGTTGCTGTTGTTGCTTATGACACTTGGACAAGCTAAGCTCGCTATGACTTTGACTGTGCTAATTAAGTCAATAGAGAGCGTCTTTCATTTGGATCAGAGCAACACAAAGGTGAAAGTACGACTTTGCTCTTTTTAGGGTGTCTCGTAATTTTGAACCACGGTCAGGTGACGAGGCAACACCTGAGCTGGCACCCTCTTCTCCACAACCACGCCACACCTGTGGAAGGACTTTTGACGTCACATATTAACGTGTTCACGTCCCCAACCCACGGAAAATTAAGAGTTATGAGTTGTATATAATTTATTTCATAAATATATTTAGACTTTGAAAAACTTATTTTCGTGGATAAATATATAATGATATATCATTAAAATAAAGCTCATTTCAAATAATTGCACATTTTAATAAATTTTATGGTATTTTCAATGCAATTTCATAATGGTAACCTAATACTTACTAGTTAAAGTATATGACACGTAATAATTTTTAAATTGCTTAAATAGGCTCGAAAACAAAAGAGCAAAGCAATAACATTACTAGGCAACATTCAAATATTAAATGGGCTCTGTTGATATAAATCATAATCTTGCCTTATTTTCAATGATTTCTTACCAGTTTCCCCATTTGTAATGATACGAATTTTATTTATATGAGTGTTTCATAAGTTTTATTGTAATGATCTTATAATATTTACATAATTTTTTTTAAATATATACACTACAAATTATTTTGATTTATTTATTTGATTTATTGCCACAACTTTTCAAAATATTCATTAATTATTACTTTGAAATGAGTTACATTGTACCTAATTTTTTTATTTTAATATAATGAAATTTGTATTTTAGCAGAGAGTAATAAGAATATATTTTGATACATTTTAATGGTTTTAATAGATAATCTTATTACCATCAGCTTTTTAGTAATTTAAAACCTTGAATGAGTATTATGTTTTATATAGTACAACATAAGTTAATAGTATTTAAAAATTCTTCTAAATATCTTTACTTACACTTTTATAAGCTATAATCAAAATCAGTGAAGCAGAAGTAATGCTTAAAGAGCTTGACAGAGTTTAAGAAATGCTATGATTAACTTTCAATTATTCTTTATAACTAGTTTTTATCAGATGGGTATTTTGTATGTAAAATATGTATTTCATCTTATAAAAATGAAAATACTATTTTCTTTTAAAACATTTTTTTATTTTGTACAATTTTTAATGATACGGCTATGGACTGGCAATGGAAAACTCTACTTGATGGGAACAATACAATCCCAGGCTCCTTACCACGATCTGCTGGTGTCGCTTGTTTCCGGGTGACAACTGGACATGCCTATCTACAAAGGCATCTGCATCGAATAGATGTAATGGACTCTGCTCGTTGTCCATTGTGCAATCCTGATGATATGGATGCTGCTCACCTCAAGAGCTGCCCTGAAGTTTTAAAGTATAAGACTGACAACAC
Organism: Latrodectus hesperus; assembly: GCA_037975125.1. Lineage (NCBI taxonomy): Eukaryota > Metazoa > Arthropoda > Arachnida > Araneae > Theridiidae > Latrodectus > Latrodectus hesperus. The sequence goes on from CM075853.1 coordinate 91,097,672, forward strand.
TTTTGAGGCTACTAAAGGACTTTATTCTTGTGTTTATACTTGTTCATCTTTTTATTGGGCTGCTTGCCGAGTAATGGTAGAGATGATGAGGACGGGCGTAGGATAAAAAATATTTCAAGCCATAGATATTCTTAATAATTGAAAATGATAATTTGTCAATTTCGTAAGAGACTCAACATTTTCTTTTTCAGTTTAATTGTTTTGATATTTTTGATAAATGCTTGATTTTTCATATTTTCCTTGTATGAATGAGGTGTGAATGGTTGCCTACACTATAAACGGGTCCCTAAGGCATGTGTATACTGAGGAAGCCGGACTCCACACCAAAATATGGTTCAGTTGGAAAAGTGGAGCAGCGCACCCCATATCGCCAGTCCAGCAGGCACATGACAACAACAACATCTATATGCAGTTATTTTTCTGGTTTAGAGTTTACTTAAGAGAAAAAAGGAAGTTATTGCATGATTTCAGCATTTTCATTGAATATATGAGTTAGTGTATACATATTTTATTTCCTAACTGATAGTTCATAAATGTCGAGTTATAAAAATTGTTATAAACGCGGAACTACGAATGATTAATTATTTTACGTCTTAACAATTCAGTGGCATGTTTAATATTGGGCTTTAAACGTCGTTGCTCAGCAAATTAAATGTTCAGCAGTACTAAAATTAAATAATAACTCTGATATATTCTAGACTATATTGTAAAAAGAGATTAAAAGTAAATATATAAATGTAACTTCTTTTTAAGCTACGCCTGTCGTTAATATAATTCAACGGATAGTTTAAGCTTTTTATAGGAGAAAAATATAAGAAAATATTTAAAAAGATTATATAATAAAAAAATGGTGGTTAGAAAGTATTATATGAGAAATGAAACAAAATGAGATTTTGATAAAACTGAATAGGAATTAAGTTAGAGAAATACAGAGAAACTTTTTAAAAATAGAAAAAGCTTATGTTAATGGATTTCAATGTAAATTGAATTCTAGTAAAAAAAGTATTTTGCGACATTAAGGAAAATATTTATTCTGGTTATTGTAACAAATCAATAAATCCTTAAGAAACTGAAACAAAAGATTCTTTAAATGAAATATTACATATTTTACAATTTCAAAATTTAAGATAAATAAATCAATCTAATTGTGTTAAATATTTCAACTCAAATAATGTAACATAAAAAATGATAAAAATATAAATAAATCAAGTTTTGAAACATGAATAATACAATATTTTCCTGAATCATATTGCTCAGCTATTGTTTATAAGAACACTGGGATATAAAAAAATGCACAATTTATCCTTCATAAAAAATATCAATTAATATTTGAAACTAAAATAAAAATTTCAAATACAATTTTTTTCTAAATTAATTACACTACAACAATACAAGAAATATTAATTTATCCTTTTAAGATAAAAAAATATGCAATTTTCCTAATGTAGATAAGAAAAATCAAAGTATTATAATGGTATGTTCCCTAAAGAGTAGTTCTTTATTAATTCACTTTTATAAGAAAAGTGTGAAGTTAAACGAAGTAAATGACAGTAACTTAAACATCATTAAGACACAAGTAAACTTACACAACATAAAAAAATTAATGTTTACATTTCTCATCGTAAATATTGTGATGACCCTTTCAACCAAGAATTCATTTTTTCATTCGGAAGAAAGACAAACAACTTTTGTAGACAGAGAAAAAAAGAACAAGAAAATTTTTCTTTATCTTTCTTAGAAGCTTTTAGTATCAGTAATTTATTTCAGAGTAGTCTCTTTAAAAAGTACATTTTTATATACAATAAAAGTCTGAAAATATTTTAATTTAAAAAAAAAGAATAAAAGAGAAGAATTTATAAAAGTAGTCTTTATTAAATTTATTATGATTATTCTAAATTTTTGTTTTTTATTTCATTAAACAGTGATTCCTTAATAGATTAAGTAAAAATAAATTTTGGTATATTTACATGGTTTTAAATACTCTTATAAACATTATGTGTTTCAAATGTACTCTAATGAGTTAAATTAGTCATAATTATAATAAAATTAAGAGATGTTGCTGTTGTTGCTTATGACACTTGGACAAGCCAAGCTAGCTATGCCTTTGGCTGTGCGAATTAATTCAATAGGGAGCGTCTTTCGTTTGGATCAGAGCACCACAAAAGTGAAAGTACGACTTTGCTCTTTTTTAAGGTGCCTCGTAATTTTGAACCATGGTCAGGTGACTAGGCAACACCTGAGCTGGCACCCTCCTTTCCACAACCACGCCACACCAGCGGAAGGACTTTGGACGTCACATATTAACGTGGACACGTCCCCATACCACGGAAAATTAAAAGATAGGATTTATATATAATTTATTTCATAAATATATTTAGACTTTGAAAAACTTATTTTCGTGGATAAATATATAATGATAAATCAATAAAATAAAGCTCATTACAAAAAATTGCACATTTTAATAAATTTTAAGTATTTTCAATGCAATTTCATAATGGTAACCTAAAACTTACTAGTTAAAGTATATGACAAGTAATAATTTTTAAAATGCTTAACTAGACTCGAAAACAAAAGAGCAAAGCAATAACATTACTAGGCAACATTCAAATATTAAATGGGTTCTGTTGATATAAATCATATCCTTGCCTTATTTTCAATGATTTCTTAGAAGTTTTCCCATTTGTAATGATACGAATTTTATTTATATAAGTGTTTAATAAATTTTATTGTAATGATCATATAATATTTACATAATTTTTTTTAAATACATACATTACAAATTATTTTGTTTTATTTATTTGATTTGTTGCCACAACTTTTCAAAATATTCATTAATTATTACTTTGAAATGAGTTACATTGTACCGAATTTTTTTTATTTTAATATAATGAAACTTGTATTTTAGCAGAGTAATAAGAATATATTTTGATGCATTTTAATGGTTTTAATAGATAAGCTTATTACCATCAGCTTTTGAGTAATTTAAAACCTTGAATGAGTATTATGTTTTATATAGTACAATATAAGTTGCTAGTATTTAAAAATTCCTCTAAATATCTTTGCTTGCCCTTTTATAAGCTATAATCAAAATCAGTGAAGCAGAATTAATGCTTAAAGAGCTTGACAGAGTTCAAGAAATGCTATAATTAACTTTCAATTATTCTTTATAACTAGTTTTTATCAGATGGGTATTTTGTATGTAAAATATGTAATTCATCATATAAAAATAAAAATATTATTTTCTTTTAAAACATTTTTTTAATTTTGTACAGTCTATAATGATGCGGCTATGGATTGGCAATGGAAAACTGTACTTGATGGGAACAATAAAATTCCTGGCTCTTTACCATGAGCTGTTGGTGTCGCTTGTTTCCTGGTGACAACTTGTCAGGACTACCTACAAGGGCATCTGCATCGAATAGGTGTAATGGACTCTGCTCGTTGTCCATTGTGCAATCATGATGATATGGATGCCGCTCACCTCAAGAACTGCCCTGAAGTTTTAAAGTTTATGACTGACAACTATTTTGAGACTACTAAAGGACTTTATTCTTGTTTTTATACTTGTTCATCTTTTTATTGGGCTGCTTGCCGAGTAATGGTAGAGATGCTGAGGACGGGCGTAGGATAAAAAATATTTCAAGCCATAGATATTCTTAATAATTGAAAATGATAATTTGTCCATTTTTGTAAGAGACTCAACATTTTCCTTTTCAGTTTAATTGTTTTGATATTTTTGATAAATGCTTGATTTTTCATATTTTCAGAAGCCATTAGCAATATAAATAATTAAAAATTAACAATAAACAGTAAGTTAGTACTTAAAATGTCACTAAAAAGTTTCAATTAATTTGAAAAATTATACAACATTGCATACAAAACTATTTTCATAATAAGAACATTTCATATTTCTTTTTTCCATTTTAGAGTTTTTAAATTTATTTTAATCATATTCATTCAATTATCTATTTAATTATCACAGTTTTACATTTTATCTATTAAACTATAACTGTTTTACATTTTTTGATATTTACATTTACTCATAGATTGTTACTTATTTTACGTCCGTTAAATTAAAAGCAATATTTTTAAAGTAATTGTGCGTTTAAGTTAAGGAATATTACATATTATTTTTTATATTTAATTTAAATATAAAAAGTAGTACTTTAAGTATGATTAGTAATTTAAATATGGAAAATAATATTTACAAATTATATAAAAAATGTAGTACAGCAATTTCTTGTAAACTATTCAATCAATGACATAAGCACAATATACGAGAAATACTGTTATCTTCAAAAAGTATTCTTCATTAATTTAGAGAAATAATAAAATATATAATTTTCATAACTCAGTTTAGGAATGCGTGAATCCAAGTGTGTATATTTTGAAATTTTGCTTATTGTTATGAAGATTTAATACTATCATATTTTGTTTTTATTTAATGTAGTCTAGAGTAAAATTAACATATCCTAAAAATTCTTATTTTTATTAGTGATAAATATTTCATACAAGAACAAGAAATGAGTTTCAAGATATGTTGATCTTAAAAATGATATCCAAATGAACATAAAGTTGAAAATGACAATATTAATTATATTCTTAGTAATCTATCAATATGTTTCTACAGCATGCTTAATATATAATTAACTGCTAATGAAAAATTGAAAATTTTTGAAGAAATTTTTGTCAGTCAAAAATTTCTTCAAATTGAGACAAAATTTTTTTTCTTAATAAAAACATAGCTGACTAAGCCATGATATTTTTCATATTTAATGTTGATAAAAATGTATTTGTCTGATAAAATTAATTTTTTGGTAAGTTTATACATTTTTCTGTGTTTATTTTTCATATATTTCTTTCCATACTTAACCTAATTAAATTTCATTTTGATAATTGGTTTTCCAAAATTGAGGTACCTGTACTACAGTGTGTCTTTATGTTCATAAGGTTGAATTTAGAAAGAAAATTTCCAGTTTATCAGTTTATCAAAAGCATTTTATATCTTTTAAACATTGATAAATATGTAAAGTTTAACATATCTGTCATTCTAAGTTTAAAATATTTTCATAACAGAAATGTTGAGGATATTTCTGATAAATTCTAGCAAATATGCCGGAAAATTGATTTAAAGAAATTCTTTTGCTTTATTTTAAAAGTGGCATGTGATTTATACACAATCTGTTTAATTTTAGAACAAAAAATAAATGAAAACTTTATGGTTTGAGACATTACAATATTTGATCCAAATCGAAGTGATATTACTTACATACAAGTGTTGTATAGTATTAAATTAGAATTAGAGGTATAAATAAATTTTTTTCTAACTGCTTATGGCTTATTTTCACCACACCTCTTTACAATTTTGCCCATTATTTCATAAGAATATTTAATCAGGAGAGACCGTTTCTGCTCCAAGCTCATCTGATTGAGTTCAGAAATATTTTACGAGTTCAATTTCCTTATGAATATGTGTTTTCACAACCAAAATTCATAATTACTTAATGAGGAAATAATTAGTTACTCTTCCTCTTTCGAATTCGGTTATGTTTTGAAAATTAGTCTGATTAAAAAGGACGATTTTGATATAAAAAGATTCACAATGAGTTTGTTACATTTACTCAAAAGTTCACGATACCAAATAGAAACATATAATTTGCAATCTTTTCTGAATTATTCAACTTTAGTTTTTTTTGTTAATTCTTATAGAAATAATTTATTATACAAAATAACTTTTATGCTGAATACATTATCAAATTTCTGAGGCATATCATAAGATTAATTATTCTTGTAATATGTTTTATGTATTGACTTTAGTCTTAATGTAAAAGATAAAATCTATTTTAGAAAACACTGATTTATCTAGCAACATATAAGAACATTTGTGGGATTATAAAAAAATTTCATATGAATGTATATGAATCAGTTCTATCAGATTTTTCGTATTAATTTCTTGTAAATCAATAAAATCTTGATAGATCTTAATCTTGATAGATTATATCGATAAAGTTTATATAAAAATTCAATTTCTAAGATTTTTTTAATACAAGTTTACTATAATTTGAGATTTGTTTCGTAGAAATTAATTCAATTATTCCTTTCAATTAAAAATACCTGGATATAATAATTTGTTTTAAAAATTAAATGGTTTAAAAAATTGGTAGGCTCCCTCATTTTTTGTGTTTTTAGCTTTTCTCTCATTAATCTCTTTCTTTTCTCAATTTAAATTTAATTATATTATATAAAAATATGATGTAACAGATAATATCTAATTATTTCGTAATTTTAATTTAATACTTTTGATAAAAAATGCAGAAGTTCTTATTAAAGCAAACATTAATAAACTATCATTACTTTTTTAATTTTAATAAATATGGTTTCATTTTCTTATAAAAACATGTAAAATAAAAGGTTAATTATATATCATAAATAACATTTATAATTTAATGCTTTAATTTGTTCAAATTTCATTCAAAATTTTTATTCATTTATTTCATCATTTTACTGGAGAATGCCGAATATTTTCGTAGCAAACATATTCAATATTTCTATTTTCCATGTTTTTACAGATACCAAAATTACTTGAATATTTGCTTGAGATGTTTATATCAGTTTTCGGTTATTAATGTATACATTTTTCAATGCCATTTTAATATTTAAAATTTTACCATTAGTTAAGAATTTATTTTCCTTATCGTTCATTTTCAATAGTGAAGTGCAAAAATTTTAATTATATGGAATATCAATATTATTTTTACTAAAAGTAAATATATTCTAATCAATGTATGGAGTGTTATTTATTGGAATATAATTGAACTTTTAAAATATTTTATCAAGTGATTGAAATATAATGAAACATTTATTTACACAATAACTGTAATACACGTTTACATGCTCGAAGATTAAGTTTATTTATAAATTCTTCGAATTATTTGAGAATTCTAAAGTGTTTATTAAATTATTTTTAGTTATTATTTAATCCGTTTTGAAACGAAAAATAACATTATTCCTAAATTTTGTATTTTTAAAATTTTGATTATTAAATTCATTTTTAACTACTCTTGGTAACAGAAGAGCAAATGCTATCTAAATTTTTGTTGGTTGCTTATGTTTAGAAAGGCTTCAATTTATGTATCCAAGCCGAAAAACCTACTCACTTTCGAACATAATTTTCTAGAATGGCTCCTTCCGGGAATTTCAACGAAAGAATGTAAATTCATTTATTCCAATTTTCTACAATGGTAGCTATTTTCCTTGCAATAAAGAACTTCAATCTTCACATGAAATACGTTTGTGTAAACAAGAAATAGTGCAAATTTTCCAACTTACTCTTGTTTCTTAGAATAGTTTTCAAAATTGGCAAAATTTCACTGTCCTGCATGACATAAATAGTAAAACATTCTGTATTAATATTTTATTGATTTTAAATTAATGATGCATCTACAAATTACAATATAAATTAGGGATTAAATTGTAACCACAATGCATAATTAAGCAAAAATGATAATTCTTTAAAAAAAACATCTGTTGTTTCATTTTTCACAAATATTAATTTTCTTCTTTATAATCATTTATTACTTTCTTAGCAAATTAAAGTGAATTAATTGCTGCAGTTTTTATATTTCTCGGAAACTTAAACTGTTTCTACCATTATTTCACTCATTTATAATTAAAAACTATATTAATAAATAATTACAGAAAAATATGAGTTTCATTTTAAGGAATTTAAAAATAAACAGATTAGATTAAAAGTTCTTTATTAGCATATAAAAATTATACTAGTGCTTGTAATTTTACAGTTTGTCTTGAACTTTTGGTAAATGTTTATATAATAAACACGCCATAATATTAATAAATATTTTTAATTCTGTTATTATTTTAAAACTTCCAACTTTAGAAAAAAAACAGATTTGATAAAATTTCATTTCTTATACTCTCTTAAACTGAACTTGCAGTTGAAATTGCTAACCTACGAAGAAATGCAGATAACAAAATAATATTTACTTAACAAATGTATTATGCTAAACAAAATAACAAGTAAATTTTCAGAATTTTGGATGCATAAATCATGAGAAATCAGTTCCTGAAATAAATAACAAATTTAGTCAGTAATATTAGTACTTATACGCTTGGACATTAAGTCAAACAGAGATGATAGATGGTATGTACAGGTACAAAAATCCATGCAGCTTTAGCACGATCCCCCTGATCATCAACTGTAGTGACTGGCGTATGGTAACGAGCCAGTCCATCGACAGCCATTGAACAGACGTTTTCTATTGGTGAGAGATCTCGAAAACGTGCTGGCTAGGGCAACCGCTGAACATTTTCAGTATCAAGGAAAATTCATACAATACCGGCAACATGCGGTCATGCATTATCCTATTAAAATATATAGTTTCATAATGACAACAAGGTGAAGTCATAGTTCGTAACACACCGGAAATGTTACGTTTACTGTTCAAAACCCTGTAAAGATATGACTGAGACGTGTATTAAATGACAACCTATGCCATCATGTCAGATTATGGGTCAATATAATGGAAACGAATGCACGCTACCAATGTGGAGTCATGACAATGCTTCGAAACGTGAATGCGACTATCTTGATTCTGTTAACAGAAATGGGATTCATCGGGAAGAAATGATGTAACGTTATTCTTGCACTCAGTTTTGTCTTCGATAACTACATGGAAAGTGCTTTTTTCTGTAAAAAAAAAAGCTTACAAAACGGTCTACGAGTTGAGATCCGCTACTATAAATGCAGTCGAACACATGTCATTTCGAGCGATATCATTTCTAGACTCAGGTTTTGTGATGTGACAGTCATGATCTATTTAGTCATACGAGTAAAATGTCATTCTTCTAGGCTGCTAAGGGGCCTTTGAGATCTAGCACGGGATTCCTTATTGCTGTCGTGAACACATCGATTCCTTATTCTGCGAGGAGTCATTGAAATCAAGGACCGCGATGCTCTTCAATGGATCCCGAGCCACTGCTGCGATGTTAATGGAAATGAGCAGGCAGGCAGACCTGCGAAATCTGGTTCCCTTATGATCCAGCCAAATCAAAAATTAAAATGTCATTCTCCTAGGCTGCTAAGGGGCCTTTGAGATCTAGCACGGGATTCCTTATTGCTGTCGTGAACACATCGATTCCTTATTCTGCGAGGAGTCATTGAAATCAAGGACCATGTTGCTCTTCAATGGATCCCGAGCCACTGCTGCGATGTTAATGGAAATGAGCAGGCAGGCAGACCTGCGAAATCTGGTTCCCTTATGATCCAGCCAAATCAAAAATTAAAATGTCATTCTCCTAGGCTGCTAAGGGGCCTTTGAGATCTAGCACGGGATTCCTTATTGCTGTCGTGAACACATCGATTCCTTATTCTGCGAGGAGTCATTGAAATCAAGGACCGCGTTGCTCTTCAATGGATCCCGAGCCACTGCTGCGATGTTAATGGAAATGAGCAGGCAGGCAAACCTGCAAAATCTGGTTCCCTTATGATCCAGCCAAATCCTCCTTTGCCTTTGTGTAACATCAAAAGAGTAATCCTCAGTAAAATAAAGGGTGATAGAGTTTCCCTTTATGCTGATACGGCTATGGACTGGCAATGGAAAATCTACTTGATGGGAGCAATAAAATCCCTGGCTGCTTACCACGAACTGTTGGTGTCGCTTGTTTCTGGGTGACAACTGGACATGACTATCTACAAAGGCATCTGCATCGAATAGGTGTAATGGACTCTGCTCGTTGTCCATTGAGCAATCATGATGATATGGATGCCGCTCACCTCAAGAACTGCCCTGAAGTTTAAAAGTTTATGACTGACAACTCTTTTGAGGTTACTTAAGAACTTTATTCTTGTTTTTATACTTGTTCTCCTTTTTATGGGGCTGCTCATCGAGTCATGGAAGAAATGCCGAGGACGGGCGTAAAATAAAAAAAAATGTCCTAGGAGTCATTGAATCTCAACTGAGGAAAGCAACAGACGTTTAACTTACGTTTAATTACTATATCCATTATCAACAATTCGACCTTAATCAAAATGTGAAACTTCCTGATACGCATTTCTTCTTCTCGAGTGAAGCGTCACAACAAATTTCTCTAGGAAAATCGTTGAAATTCAATTTGTGTAGGAAAAACCTGCTGAACAATTTTCTCATTTAAACATATTTTAGGTGTCGCACATTTAAGCATTTAAGTACATTATAAGTATCTCCTTTGCTGAATGCCTTGAAAATCTAATCACTTCCATATAATAGCACCTTCTTCTTGTCATTTAAATTTCAACTTGTAGCCTTCTTGATATAGCAATTTCAATATCCACTAGTATGCCTTCAATAAAAGTTATTGGATTTTTATACCTTTAAGCATCACATTTATTAAGATTATTAACATGCAAAATAATCCTTTGTAATTAACATGCAAAATAATCCTTTGCAAAAATGCACGTTTGTAATCTAATATTTATTTATATTAATGTACGCTTTGGGATAAATTATTCTTTTTAAAATGCTTTAATGTAATGCAAGCTCATGAAGTATTAAAAGTAAGCGACATATTTCTTTAAAAACAATGTTTTAAAATAGAAAATCATGTGACATTATAAAAAGATTCAATTTCTCATAAGATTCCTCGGAATAGATAATACTTTTAAGCTTATTAAGAATTTCAATAAAGCTTAATTGGTATATTTTATAACTGCTAAATACACTAAAAAAATTGACTAAGAATATTTAATTTGGAGTGAGAAACTGTTTCAAAATATCTTCATAAAACAGTTTGATAAATTCAGATGTCTTGAAATGTGCTTTAGTAATTTAATATAAGGACTAAAAATTTACAGAAATTTCGAACTTTCTACTTTTGTTCATCTGTGAATTTTGACAGTAAAATGTTGTTTTACAAATTGAGTTAAAGTACTACAGTTTAGGTGACAACAATATTGAGTTTTACCGTTCAGGTGACAAACACGTTGATATAACATTGCAGTTGGTAGTAAAGAATGGATACTTAAATCTCTTGCTTTTTAATCAATAGTATATGTCCACAAATATTTTAATTTTACTAATCAGCTGATACTTTAATATGGAAATAGAATCTTAGTATCGTCACTATTGATTTGTTCAAAACACATATGTAAAATATCATGAAAAACAGTTTCTGAAATATCACTAGATATTTTCTTTTTAGCTCTTCTTATATTTTATAATTTTTTCGTTTCATTCTTTTATAACTACAACTCAAATATGACTTAAGAGAAATATTTAACTAATTTTTCGACCTTTACTTGACTGAAATTTTCAGTTTTTTAATAAAATACCTAAAATGATTCGGGTAATATAATTTTTAAAATTAACATAATAAATATACCACTATGAAAATCAATATGGATGTGAGATTCAATCCTATACTAAAATACAGATAAACAATATATTATATTTATTGATACTCGCAATTATATATATAACGCTACATAAAAAAGACTATGACTTTTGATATAAATAAAATGGAGTGTATTGATATTTATGTTTAGTAAAAATATAGTTAAGAATTCTATAATGCATACGCATTTAGTATAATATATTTATAATTTTACATATTAATACTTAACTATATTACATCCGATAGTTGAAGTAACTGATTACTCTTTTATCATTTAAGTAATTCATCGAAAATAGTAAACTCTTGCCATTATTATATTTAACATCACTGGAAATATTCTTGATATTTTTCTGATTATTTTTTTATAAATTATTTTATATAAGTGATCTCATTTATAGAAAAAAAAACTTTACAATATATTTATTAAGGGTAAAGTATAATTTCTAAACTATTTAAATATTTTTTTGAAACACAATAAAAATACTTTCTCTTAAGCATAAAGTTTCTATTAATTTAAATCGAATTTCATAGTTGCGTCCAATGTGGCCAATGTTTGCAAGTGTTACACAAGAAACATTTTTTAAATTGAAATCAAAATCACATAAATTATTTATAAATGCAGAATTTTTATAAAAATAAAGAGGGCGTATTTCTTTTCTAATTTAATAGATTGCAAATAATTCATCTTCAATTTTTTATAATGAATATATTATTTATATGAATAAATGTTATAAATTTTAATTAATTATTATGGGTTTCTTAATTAAGCTTTAAAGATGAACATTATTTTAAATGTGTTATAAATATAAATCGACATAATTTCAAACATGTAATTAATTTTTTGAAATTATAAAATGTTTTTTCAAATATTGCACCATATTGTAAATGATCAAATTATTTTCATGTGATAATATATAACTAAAATAGTTTACTTTTAAATAAAAATAGAAATTATTTTATACTTTAAAATCCTAAGAATATTTTCCCTCCTTCAGATCAAGGCCAAAATTGAAGAAGTGGATCTTCTGATGGTGCCATCTATTGGAGAAGTTTAGAGCAAAATCGTACTTTCACCTTCTTGGTGCTCTGGTTAAGCAAAAGATGCAGCTTACTGACTTAAATTTGAATAGCCAACGGCACTGAGAGCTTAAGTTGTCCAAGGGTCATAAGTAACAACAACTGGAATATTTTCCCGAAAAACATTATTTGCTTTTTAATCAAGTGCTTATAATAAAATGAATACAAAACATTTTTCATTAGTTTTGCTAAAAATGAAATGTAGTATAATGATTTTTTCTTATGCATTTTACAGTTATGCTGTATTCTTTTAATTTGAATTGTTAAATATTTTTGAAATATAATTTTTTATCTGAATTTGAAAATATTCTTTATAAATAAATAAGATATTCCTAATTTTAATTATAATTTATTAAATACTTATAAAGAAGAGTTTTTAATTTTAATTCTTCAAGATAACTCAATGTCTTTTTAGTTAGAAAATAAATTTTATGTAGCTTAGTTTTATTTAAATAGAATAGCGTCTCTATTTCCATACCAAGTAATTTTCTTGGATGACTCCTGTTCATTACTATTTTATAAAAACTATTATTTATTTCATTATTAGAACTTTTCTTTCTTTTATTCATTAACTTTTCTTCGATGCGTACTGTTCACTACTATTATATAAAAATTATAATTTATTTTATTATTAAAACAGTTATTAACATTTTTCAATTTATTTAAATAACTTTACAAAATTCGATGAATCTGACATTTTGCATTTTTTATATATTGTTGGTTAATATTTATTCTTAATTTCCTATTAAACAAACTGTAATAGTCAGTAGTAATAAGAAATTGATATTCCGATAGAAGACTAAATATTTAAGAATTAATATTTAAATAATGTTGAAAGTTTATTAGATTTTTAATCTATTAGTTCTGAATTATAGAAATTGAAATTATGAAGATTATACCCACAATATCGAGGATGTTATAAAAGGAATATTCTAAAGTTATATCATTATTGATTGTACAAATTACAACATAAAAATTGATTATCATAATTTAGAATGAAGTAATTATTTTCAATTTTTTTCTTTTTAGGATATTATCTTAAATTTTCAACATAGGAAAAAATTTAGTATATAATAATGAGATATTCATCATGTGAAATTCTGTATAAATTTGTTATGAACATATTCCTAGTTTAATTACCCTAATTATGTTTCTTAGCTTTAGAAAAATATGCATACAAAATCAACTCTTCAAAAGACTAAGAAGCAATTTATAGCCTTATATTTTAAGCAAATTTTTTTATCAATAATCATCTTAGGTAGAAATGGTCGTAATTTGAGAAAAAGCTGATTATTTTTCAAAGGAGGAAAAATTAATGACTAAAGTATTAAAAAAAAGTGATTAATTTCGATAAAAATAAAGAAAGGTAACTTAAACAGTGAAAATGCTGAATTAATCTTTTCCTCAATAATTACTTCAGTATTATTTAATGTACATGATTTTCTATATAAAAATATAATGCATCATTTATTATATATACATTCATTTCTCGATAATACTATATCAGTTTACATTTTTATTGTTAATTAGTTTATAGAATATTTATTTTTAGAACTCAGAAGATTTCATAAAACATTTTTTATCAACTATAAATACTTTTCCGTTTCCTTGTGGTTTGTGCAGAAGGTTAAAACTGATACTTTGAATACTAAAAATCAGTGGGATTTTGTGGAAATTTTCTCATTAGACCACACAAAGATCATAAAGCAGTTTTGGGCTATATTCAAGCAAATCTTTTGGTTGAAATAGTTTTTTATTAATAAAAATTCCTTTTAGAAGAGCTAAAAAATATTGTCGTTATTGTCGTGTGCCACCTAGGCTGGCAATATGGGGTGCGCTGTGCTCCACTTTTTCAAATGAACCATATTTTGGTGTGGAGTCCGATTTCTTCAGTACACACATGCCATAGGGACCCGTTTATAGGGTAGGCAACTAACCATTCATACTTCTTTCATACAAGGAAAGGACAAAGACAGGATACATAGAGAAAGTACATCCATGAACGAACCGGGATTCGAACCCAGGACCTCCCTATCCGAAGTCAGGGACTCTGACCACTAGACAGGGCGGACGGCAAAAAATATTGTTGATATCATAATAAGAAAATCCTAGCTGATAGCTGAATGTTGAACGCTCTAGCTTTAAGTTCTACAGTCCACGGGTACAGATCCGCTTCGAATCTAAATAATTCTAGTGATTTGGAATCCATTTAAAATCTCAGATCAAATTACCTTCATGTGCAAAAAGATGGCGGATAAGTAACAAAGATATAATAAGGAAATGCCCATTATGGTCATCCTGGTCTATTACTAAGTAGCATCAATGTAAAATAAAATTTTAAAACTTAATAAAGATACAATACTGAAGGTAAAAATATAAATATATTTCAAATTCAAATATCCATTATAGGAAAAGTAATTTGATATTTCTAAAAGTTTCCTTGTGATAAATTGGAAACTTTTATTTGAAAATAATTCTCGGTTTTTTTCATTAACTAAATTCACTTGATAAATAACAATGCTGTATTTTATTAAAAATATAAATTAATTAATGAATGCATGTAGTTATTATTATTACTTAATTAAAATTTGAGAGTTTCTACTTTGCAGAAATTATTTTTAAAGTCGTATATAATTACTAATGATTCCTTCTTAATGGTCTAATTAGTCATCTGTTTTCATGTCTTTTCCTTCATCTTTTTTTAAAAAAGCATGAAATATAAAACCACCGAAAAAATTATTATAAATTAATTGCATTGAGATCTTTTATTAAAAGATTTTGGAAAGTTTTATATTTCCAATAACTTTTTCTTAAAAGTATTCTGTTACAAATATTTGGTAATGATTATTTACTGAGCAATGTTGTTTTATAAAAACAGCCTAATTGATATTATTTACTATAGTATAATGTATTAATATAATGCAAGGTATAAATATACTAAGCAATATAAAAAAAAATTTAGTAATTCATTTATATTAAATGGCACGGAAGTTTAACACATTCATTATCATAATTAAAATATTTTGCAAATTGTGTGCGTGTGATTTTTATATAATTAAGTCTATATCTGCTGGAATATTATATAAACTCAATTTTATTTTTCAAAATAATTTATATGAACTGATTATGCTGGAATTAAGAGAATTTCTTCTTTTTTAATTTTCAAACGATTTTAAAATCCTTAAGAAAAAATTTCCAGAAATTTTCCTTCTTTTTGTATAAATATTTTTAAGTCGATAAAGAGCTTCTGTTGTTGTTGTCGGGAGCCAGCTAGGCTGGCAATATAGGGTGCGCTGCTCCACTTTTCCAACTGAACCTTATTTAGGTGTGGAGTCCGGCTTCCTCAGTACACACATGCCATAGGTACCCGTTTATAGGGTAGGCAACCATTCATACAATTCATTCATACAAGGAAAGGACAAAGACAGGGTAGATAGAGAGAGAAAGTACATCCATGCCCGAAACGGGATTCAAACCCAGTACCTCCCTATCCGTAGTCAGGGATTCTGACCACTAGACAAGTTGGGCGGCAAGAGCTTCTGTTGAAAATGCAAAATGTTATAAGGACGTATATGATTAAAGCCATATTTGGGACCATACAAATTTGATAAGAGTTTCATTTTACTAACATGCACGATAATTACATATAAATTGCTTTCAATTAAATAACACTTCATCTTATTATATTATACGAATTCTATTTCATTTTTTTAACAATAAACTTGGCAAAATAAATTTCTAATAAAAATATTATCCTTTAATATTTCAACTATAAATAAAAATTTTTATTTTTATTTATAAAAAATAATAAATAAAAATAAAAATTTAAATTGTTATTTAAATCGTGTGATTAACTAATAGCTTTCTGCTTTTTTCAATAAAATACCTTGAGATTTATATTCTTGTATTTTAATTTAGTATAATTTGTGCTTAAAATAGAACCGGAATTTTTGAGAGGAAATTTAGTTTGATTATCGCCTGACGGCTTAGCTTTGCCCTAAGTTCTTAACAGGAGCTCATTTAAAATGTTTAATATGGATTCCGAAACCACTGAATAATCCTAAGCTGGTAATAGAATTCGAGCCCACAAAATGTTGAAAAGGAGACTAACATTTTGTATTTTTTAAATGATGCATTGATTTATGATTTATATGAAATAATTTGCGGTCTAAGTTAATCACTTGGCAGCTTGCTCATATTGGAGAAGAAAGATATGGATTTGATCTTTGGCAGCGTCAAACAGCTAGAGATTGATTTTGAAAATTTTATTTATTACGGCCAAGGGTGTAGGTATGTAGGCTTCAAAGTTTTACTATTTATCATTTGGAACATCTGAATGAGGTGTGCGTTTTGCTATTGTTAAAATGGGCTCAGGTGCCGTATAATCCATGAGCCAAATTATGAGATTGGCGATTTCTTGGCGGAATTTCTTAGGTATCTGTTTTTGTTACGTCATACAAATGGAGACCTATAAGAATTATGCAGAAAATTCTATTTTGGTAAATTTAGTATTTACGTCATCGCGCATATCACGAAACGTCATCTTGGCAACATTTCTTCATCGCCAAAAGAATTCAGAATTTGGTATCATGATATCATGGCAC
Organism: Latrodectus hesperus; assembly: GCA_037975125.1. Lineage (NCBI taxonomy): Eukaryota > Metazoa > Arthropoda > Arachnida > Araneae > Theridiidae > Latrodectus > Latrodectus hesperus. The sequence goes on from CM075853.1 coordinate 91,114,741, forward strand.
CTGTACCTTAAAATGTCATCTTGGTAAAGAAGATGTCGTGATTGTTGACGTGTTTTGTTATAGCTATAGCTTGTCAGGCAGATGACATGCAAGACAAACAGTTATTTATACTTAAATAATATAACTTTCTACTGTTTAAAAATATAATAATTATGATTGACATTTTATTATAGCATGATGTTACAATGAAATTATGCTGTCAGCTTAACCAAAAATGATGAAATAATAGTATTATTTTGTAAAAAAAAACTCAATTTCAATAACAATTTGTTTAGAAAGATAGAAAACTGCAGATCCTATTGAAAATTCTCACAAAATTCTATTAGCTTTGAAGAAATTATATCTTTAACAGATTACAATTGAGGTATTTTAAACTTTTTATATAGAACTAATATATTCCTATTGACTAATGTAAAAAATTGACAAATATATTATTATTATTATTAAAAATCTCGTTATTTATGGCTTAAGGAGCACTTATATGCATTCTACAATGATTGGAAATTATAAACGAATGTATATTAGATCTTATTAGAGAGAATCAAAAATGTATATAAAGTGCGTATAAAGAGTGTATTATGCAATCTACATTTACTGACTAATATATTTTCGCTTTTTCATGTTTTTGAATAATAATGTATTTCTTAAATTATTCTTTTTAATAGAATAATGATTCTACATAAATTTATTGTATTTTGTAAACCTAAACATTGAAAGGGAAAATTTTTTTATTGAATTCACGAATATTTGCATTTTATTATTTTTTACAGAATTGAGACATACATTTTTAAGCACTTGCATTGAAAACTATTCTATCAGCTCATAAGTTTATTTAAGGGCAATTTTTGAATTGAATTATTCAAAAAATAAAAAAATTATTCTTTTGAAAAGTTTAAAACCTTTAATTTAAAATTTAAGTCAATATTTTAAGTAATAATTGATTTTAATTTTTAATGTGTTACTTAAAGTACTTCACTGTTGGTGCTAGAAATTGACCTATACTCTTTTCACCACATATGTATGCATGCCTGAAATTTGCAAATATTCTTGTCAGTTTTTGTGTTATGATATCATTGTTAAGTTCTGTGAAAAAACAACGCGCACTGAAAAAAGTGATGTATGCCGTTTTCTTCAGAAGAACGGGATTGGTCAAATCCTTCAAGTTGAAAGGACAGAAGACAGTAACAGCAAACTGGTATGCCACTAAATGTTTTCCAGAAATTCTACTTGAACTGAATGTTAGGGGACTAATGCTTCACCATGACAATGCATCTTCACATACAGCCGGATTAACAGTTGAGTTTCTTAAACAAAAATAAATTAAAGTGATCGAACATCCGCCGTATTCACCTGATCTAGCTATGTGCGACTTTTGGTTATTCTTTAAACTAAAAAAGAACTTACGTGGACGTCGTTTTCATTCAGAAGAAGGGATTGATGTGTCTATAAATGCATTTTTTTCATCTATTCGAAGAAATGAATGGCTTGAGGCATTTAATCTGTAGAAAATTCGTTTACAAAAGTGCATTGATGCTGTAGGAGACTAAACCACCCAAAATTTGAACACACTCAAAATTTTGTAAACTTGTAACTTTAAAAACCTAGTTATATCTCAAAAATTTCAGAGTGACCCTCGTATACCACCACTATTGCTGATCATTTTTTCTGTTGTAAACACCTCATGGAATTTAAGGCCATTATGATCTGATCTGTGGCATGTTGCATCATCTTTCTGAAAGCAGCATACCTAAAACATCTCTTCTATTATATTTGAATAACACTTGGATTCTCAAATCGAATTCACTATTTACTACCTTCTCAAAGATGATGAGCCTCCGAGACAAGTATTTTGTTGCCGGAAACGATTGTAATGCACGAATATAAACAAAAAATTGTAAAGAAAGCTATATTCTATAATATGAAGACGGCCAAGTTTTACATATATTTTTTTGTTTTTTTAATATATTTTTGAATACTTTATGTTAACTCTATAATTTATGACTGCTTAGGTAAACTACATATATAAATACAAAAAATAATTAAAAAAATTTTTTTTGAAAAATTAAAAAAGCCTTTTTTAAAATGTTATTAAAATTATAAGACGTAATCTTGGGAATAAGAAAAAAAAAATTTTATTCTTTTAAGCTAGCAAATGTGTGTAGAAAGTTTTTCTAGTTTCTCTACAATTTAAGATAAACAAACGTGGTTGGAAGGACACAGTTAAAAAGTAATACAAATTTATACGAAAGTTGTTCTGTGACAAAATAATTTGTATGTGTCCTGTACTCTCTTGTGATTTAAAAATATTTTTCGTCCCATTTCTAAGAATTTTTAATATTTTTGCCACAAATTTATTTTTTTTGAATTTTGATGTTTTTTGCTTTAAGATTTCTCTGTAACTTAACTTTCTCTGAAGAATAGTTTTTATAATTTTCTAAGAATAACACGTAGAACACATATTAAAACGAAACAACTTTTATTATGAGGTTATAAGAAACAAAACAACTCGAAGGGAGACGGTTTAAAAACTTATTTATCTCAGGAGAAATAAGTTTATAGAAGAAAATTGTGTACGGTTGCAATGATGGTTTACATCTGTTATTAAAATTAAACTTCTACATCCTATTAAGTGTCTTTTTACACAAATATACTAGCCTTAAAGTCTTAGAATAGAATTGAAAAATTATTTTCAAAATTAAAATCGGAACCTTATACAAGAAACCAAACTGATTTCAGATCTTTAAAAAACCTGACTCGAGCAATTTCTCTATTTTAAATTATCTATCATTAAGTTAAAATGTAGCTTATTCATTTACATAATTTATCCAATCAACGTATTTTAAAATGACGTAAAATAATATTCATCATTTCATCATCAACTAGAAATAGAATTTTTGTTTTTCCTAGGTGATTATTTATTCATGGACACTTTAAGGACATTTAAATAGCTAATACTTAAATTTAGGGGAACTAACACTTAAAATACCATCCTTTGAAGTGTACACTTAAATTGACACTTAAGTAAGTATAAACGAATGATTATTGATGTGTAATCAAATATATTTACTACTAGCAGAAAGCTCAGGACTTTTAAATCGAAAACGTTTCTTCCAAATTTTCATGTTTTTATTAAAATGGAAACAAAGGGAAAAGTACCACTCCCAAAAACCATTTTATATAACATACATTTTTGAATAAACTTAAAATAAGCAAGAAAATCAAATATTTAGAAATGATAGTACACAACGTACTAGCAGTTTTTCTTAAATTCATATTCTTAGAGACAAATGTTTTAATTTTTACTCAACATTTGGAAGTATGTTTAGATAGGAGTATGATTTGACGGAAATTATAGAAAGATGGATATAGTGAAATATACCAGGCGAAAATAACAGGAAATTACCAACAATGATGCTTATATTGCTCAGAGCTTCGGGGTTCATGTTGATTGAGAGTCAATGTGAAATAACTCTTAACAATCAGTGGATTTTTATTTGTAGAGATTTCTAAAAGACGCAGGAAAAAACCTATCAGTTACAGCATTTATGAATCATAATTATACATTATCAATTCGACTGATTCAACGGTAAACAGCTCCCTAAATCAGAGTTTTCAAATACCTCAGATAGACAGCTCGTATTCACTAGCTTATCACTGCCGCTGGAAACTCAGAAACTGACTCAGTCTTTGGAACGGTGGTATTTATAGCTTACTTGGCGTGAAAGTCTAGGTCTTTCTCCAAGGTTCTGGAAGATTCTAAGCCACCTTATTTAGTAACGGCCCAAGAGCTTAGGTTCTGGAAGTCTCTAGAACTCTATTTCTCGCCAAATCTCGCCAACTGGTCGCCAAGTTGTTAAATCACTGGAAAAGCTCGCTTATAACACTCGATTTTTGTCCTAATATCAGAGTACTTCTGATCTGTCTGACATATTTCAAGATGAATACAAGAAATATTTACAAACTTTGATACAATATAATGCATTTGAAATGCCATGAAATTTTTTTGAATTATGATATTATAAATATGATTGATATAGTATAATCAAATCATTGGAAATCACCTTGAGCATAGAATGCACAAAAATAATTACAAATTTTAATATAGTTAATATGAACTAATGTGCAGTAGATGATAAGCTAATACAGTTTACAGATATTTACCAATAAAATTCATAAATGCTTCATTTAGGAAATATATAGTTCTTATAGTATTCTAATAAATTTCTAGAAAAGCAGATAAATCATAGTTCAATTCTTAATTCTTCCACAGTTGATTTTCATAGAGACAGTTTTAATCTAGAGGGAAGGCTTACATTATCATTGAATTAATTTATTCAAGGTATTTTCAACTTAATGAGAAATTTAATTTTTTCTGCAATACTTTCAAATGGTTCACTTAATTGATAGAAGAAAGCAAAATCATATTTATTTAGCTAATGGATTTTTTCAATAAAAATCCAATTTCCTGAAAAAATGGCTACCAAAGAAATTCGAAGAAAGGAAGCAAATGAAAGAAAAAAAAACTACAGAGTGAGCTGAAATATAAAAGTAATGATACATATTTCATTTCATTTTAATCATATTTAAATATATATATATATATATATATATATATATATATATATATATATACATATATATATATATATATATATATATATATATATATATATATATATATATATATATATATATATATATATATATATATATATATATATATATATATATAACCTGCATTATTTAGAAGCCTTTACTATGTAATTTTTATTAAATTATAATTTTTTAATGATTATAAGCGAATGGTTTCAGTTGAGCATTAAAATTTTTTATTCATAAAATAATGAATCACTAGTAATATTATAGGAATTTATATGATAATAAAATCAATCTTTTTTACTTCTATTTTCTATTTACTTTAATTTATTTTCTGCATGTTGAGTTCCATTACAGGAAATATGAAATTACAAGAATAAATTTTATAACTTAATTTTTAAATTGATAAAATAATAGCTTTATTAAAATTAAAGTAAAATTGAAAATGTTTCCAAAGCTGATTTAATTGATAGTGCTTCTTCATAGATAATGATATTTATACAGATATGTATTATGAAAACTCTAATTAAAAGACAGTACTTTGAACTAATAAACAATATTATAGGCCAATATCGATATTATAAAGCATATAATTTCCGAAAAAGCTAAGATTTAATCATTCTATTTCAAAATCTAATCTATTTTCCAATATTTCAAATTCAAAAAATTTAATAATAAACAAAATTTTTAATATTTATTATTTAAAATATAAAGCAAAATTGTATTTACTAAATTAAATTTGCAAGAAAAATACGAAGAAAATATTTAATGTATAATTTGCTGATATTATAAATACTTGCATAAACAATTTTTTTCTTTTTAAACTGGTTTTTACAATCATGGATTTTGAATATGATGAATCTTTTTTTGATAAAAATCAATCCTCAATATTAAAAAAAAACTAGAAAAAAAACTTTTCTAGAATGAATCTTCATTAGTGTCACTAATATCTCATGCTGCTTTTTCATGAGAAAAAATAATTAGTCAAATATTTCACATCAACAAAAAAATTACAAAAAAATTACAAATATAAAAAATAAGACAGGCTTATTAAAACTTTGAAGAAAAATCAGCATGTAATTATCAGATTCTAGTTTCTAAATTTTTTTTTATCTGAGAGTTATCGCAATATCGCAATTATAATGTAATATAATCTTTATATATATATATATATATATATATATATATATATATATATATATATATATATATATATATATATATATATATATATATATATATATATATATATATATATATATATATATATATATATATTATATATATATATATATATTATATATATATTATATATATATATATTATATATATATTATATATATTATATATATATATATTATATATATATTATATATATATATATATATATATATATATATATATATATATATATATATATATATATATATATATATATATATATATATATATATATATATATATATATATATATATATATATATATATATATATATATATATATATATTCTGATTCAAATTATTCGATATATGTTTTTCTATTATATTCATGCAATTTTTAGTTTCATTCCTACAAACATTTTTCCGACATGAAACTGCAATATATAATTTATTATATTGCAATAATTACTAAATTCTTGCTTATAGAAATCTTTTCCGTAATGGTACTATTTATAAATATTATTTTAAAAAATAGTATTTATAATTAGTTATTTTTTATTATTATTTTATTTTTTATTTTGTTTTTATTATTTTATTTTAATTTTATTATTATATTATTTTATAATATAATAATATTATTATTATTAATTGTTTAATATTATTTTTTAAAATTTAATTGAATTATTTTTATTATTATTTGTTTACTTTTTAATTGAACGCTGTATAAATTTTATGATGATGGAATAGACAGCCTTTCATAAAAATCGTTCTTAAAAAGTTTGTATGTTAAATGAGTATTTTACTCTCTTGAAATCCCAGTAAATTATGCTATAACATTAAAGTTCTTTTTATGAGAGATATATGTTTGGATAACTCTTAATTAAACTTGATGTAAACTAAAATCAGTTTTTCATGTTCATAAATTTCTTAAATTTAATTTAATGTTATAGAAAAATCATTTTCCGAATACTAAAAATATTGTATCTAAAATGTGTGTCAAAAATATCTACACAATTTGAACCGTGATAGAAATTGTAATTACCGTGCTACTCAAAGTTCAATTTCTTGGAGATAATAATGATATGTTTCTTTAGCATTTGACATCAGAATTGTTGCTGTAGTTACTCAACCCAGTTAGAGGCAAGAAAATAACTGAAAGTACGTTTGACATACGTTTGAGCTTTAGAGAACGGAAACAGGTAATTAAGTGGTGCTGGAAGTTTGAGAGCTTTATTATGGTTCAATGACAATGGAGACGATAAAATATTATGGGACCACCTCTAAGGCAACAATTAAACGTCCATGACACAAATTTGAAATGTATGGAACATATTAGATGGGCATAAAATGCAATCTTCGTTCAGTTCAGAAATCATAGAACTAAGGAACGTGAGAATAACATAAAGGCTAGTAATGTATTACACATTCTAAAGAAAAACAAGTTGTGTGGGTACATTCCAAGACTAGGGCAAAAACTAAGTGGTGATAATCCAGTTTAAAGGTTAGAATTTTCTGAATAGGTTCAGGCGATAATGTGACGTGGGTTGTGGACGTGTAACTAAAATTTGTGGTTAACTTAATTTGTGTTGATAAAACCAAATTCAAACTGAATCAAAGTATCAATAGAACAACTATATGTGTAAAGAGAATCTTCATATTACTATCGAATTGGCTTTGAATTTGCCTAGTGTAAATGTGTGGTATGGTTTCTCTGCAAAGAAAACTATTGGGAATTTCTGCTTTGAAATTAATGTAACAAATTAAGAATACTTAACCTTGCGTATTAATTCACTATTCCTTGTCTTTTATACATTATATGGTAATGAAAAGTTTTCAATGAGATGGTGTGTCACCACACTATTCTCGAGACACAATAGCATAAATGGATCAAAAAATGCCAGGCCAATTGATAGGACGTAGAGTACCAACCGAATTACCTCCATATTCTCCAAACCTTACACCGTTGGATTTTTACCTATGGAATACAAAAAAGATTGAGGTGTACAAACGTAAACAACGTAACCTAGACACACTTTGGAATGAGATTAAAATGTTGTGCCCAGAAATCCCATTGGACACATTGATTTAATATACGGAATTAGTGGTGACACGTTGTTAAAAATACATTGATACGAAGGCCAACTTTTTGAACAGTAATTACATTTGAAAGTTAAAATGTATTTATGTTTCAAATTTTAATTTAATTTCTTCACTTCCATCAATTGAACCTTGTAGAAAGGGAACATGGACTTTCTATGACCGTTCAACGTATGTACTTTTATTTTTACATTCTCTGTCTATAAGCTATATATTTATAAATATCAAACGCAATTTCCACAGTTAATGAATTATTGAGTATTCTTTTTATTGAGTAAAAATTAATTTTACTTTACATTCTTCAATAAAAGTCAACTTTAAAGTGTAAAACAATTTTGATCGAAGGAAATCTTATAAAACATTTAATTAAGCTTTGAATGAAATAACAATTATTTCTGTGCTCAAACAAAAATTTTTATTTAATTTGTTGGAATTAGTAAATAAGCACATAATAACAGAACATTTTAATTTGAAGTAATTTTCGTTTATTTTAAATCAAGTGCATATTGTTCAGTTATTTTAATTTGAGTAATTTGAATTATATTTTTTTAAAATGTAAGTATAAACTTACAAATATATTTTTAGGAAATTAAAAATCTTCTGGAAATTAAACTGCTTAGAAGTAATCACATATAAGAGTGGACATAGAATGAAGGTTTCGATTATCTTGTCTGTTCCAAAGTCGAAAGTCGACCATACCAAATCTCATAGGATTTCCTCAAGCAAACGAATCCCCTAGAGCAATATCCAATAATTAAATGCCTATATTACTGTTCTAGAATTCATGGTAATAGGGCAAAGCGTTGTTTGAGAAATGAACGTATGTCACCAATGTCTTTTATGTGAAAAGTTTAATTAGGAAACATTTTAATACCCCTGAATGTATTATACAGTATTTATTGTCAAACTCAATTTAATGTGATTCAAGAAAATGGAATAGATATGTTCTTCATAAAATTTTACAACACAAAATTTGTACGATTTATAAAAATCGATTGCTGAAAAAGTATTTTATGTGATTTTCAAAATAGAATATAATATATCTGATGTACTATTAAAGTCTTTCAAATGTTAGAAAATTAAGGAATTTAGTATTATTAATATGCATATAAATAAAGGAAAGATTACAGAAATGTTGTGCATTAAAAGTGCAGTACTGGGAAGAATGCTGTACATTTTTTTCGTAAGCAGATAGCATGATTGTAATGTTGTTTTTGACAGTATTGTTGTGAAAAATAGGTATAACTAGTCAGATATTGTATATTATTTCTTACAGTATCAAAATAAGTGAGATATAATTAAATATTAATGAACACATGCATTAAATGTTTCGTTTACTATAAAAATAGTGTAACAAACATTTATTATTGAATAATTTCATTGATAGTATTAATATATGAACTAAAAACATTCTCTTTCATCACAAATTTTAATTCTTTAAGAACAAAACTTGTTCATAAGATTTCTGAGATTAAATGGCAGCAAAACGTGATAAATTGTGCTATATTCTGCAAATTTTAAATTGAACTTGAATTCAAACCAATAACTAAATAAACATTTTAGGAGGGGAATTAATGAGAAGATTCTGTCACTAAATTCCTTTTGCGAGAGAATATTTTATTTTTATTCTCTTGAAAGAGACACCAAACTAAACAACATATTAGCATTTAAATTTACTATTTATTAGCTTTTCTTAAATAAATTTAAATTAAAAAACTAAGAAATAAATCAAATTATGGATAATTTTATGATCACGAAAGCTGTATTAACAGTGTCAGTAAAACTAAGAGGATATATCATAAGATTTTATTTCATTATTTACTTAAGTATTTCCTAATTTCAATATAGACAATATTTTAAAACAAATTACCATATTTTTTATTTTATTTTTCTGCATTGAATTTTTATTTTGGAAATGTATTTTAAGTATAAATATTTCTTGAATTGGATCAGGCAAACTTAGAATTATGTTTCAGAATTTCAAATGAAAATGACTTAAATATCTTAATAGCTTATGTAACACGTTTCTGCAGAGGATTTCTTATAACATCAGATGCTGTCCTTGTTTACTTAATTTACATATACTCTTCAAAATACCGTGATGGCTAAATGTTTCAAATTAGTTATTCTATGTCCATTAGAACTAGGTAATGAATGTCGAATGAATTAAAATTTAATAAAAATAATTAGCACATTTTTTCAAATTTGATGCAGTTTTTCCAAGTATCTCTATTTAACCTTAAGAGACAATTGTTAATAGTTAATTTTGGATGTATGCAAATACATTTGATATGCATTTGCTTTTCAGGAAGTAGGCTCGTGATTTAATAAATAAAAGAGAACATCACTATACATACATATTTTTATTTTTCTAAAAAAATATCAATTGTTAAAAAATTACATATGTTTTTTAATTTTACTACACTATTAGATACTTGAATCACTAACATTATGATGATAATTTTATCTTTACAAAAATAGAATTTTAAAACTATTTCAGCAAAATTTCTATGAAATCTTATCTGAATGATATAATAAATAAATTTTTGCCATTTAAATCTGTAGCTGCTTTTTTACCTTCAAACAGCTTATGAAATCTTCAAATATACGCCTCTAGAAATATTCCTTCAATATTTCTCTTTATACCATAGTTGCTTATACCATGACGGTATAAGCATGTCAAAGAAAATAAATTATCTATTTTTTTATTCAAAAATATGCATAGCCAATATTTCAATATTATATAATAATAAAACTAAAAATTCAAGAAACAGCAGTTAACTAGTTTAATAAAGCAAATGCAGACTTATTAGTAAAGGTTATACACTTTTGAACCTTTATGTTAATTATCCTTATTCGAGGAAAAATATAAAATCTCATATTTTGAAAGTTTTAATATCTGTACAAATTAATTAATATTTGATACTGAATCCAAGTTTTAACATAAATAAAAAACTACAATTGGAGTGTTCCTGGTTTTCAAAACATATATCTTTTAAACTTTAGTCTTATATTTTCAGGTAAAGCATAAAAATATAAATAAATGTGTATTTTTATGTAAAACATACAAGTAATATAAACTTATAAAACATAAACTATCATTTTAATTATTCATTACATTTAATGCAAAACATAAAATATAATAATAAAATAAAATGGCAGTTTTTATTCGCATAAAATGCAGTTTTAATTATTTATTTATTTGAAGTTCAAACAAAACATCTATTCATTATCCAAGCAGTTAATACAGAACTTTGCTCATTGAAATAATCGTTTTTAAGTTTTTCTCTCAATAGACTGAAAATCATTTATTTTCATGAATTTTTCAGATTTAGAAAAGCATGTAATTATATTTTAACATTTCTTTTCAATGGTAAGAAAAATGTGTGATAGAGTTGTATATTCTTCCGTTGTATATTTATTTTCACTATCTTTTGTTTCAACCCTTTGACGTGGTGGTGTATATATATATATATATATATATATATATATATATATATATATATATATATATATATATATATATATATATATATATATATATATATATATATATATATATATATATATATATATATAAATATATATATATATATATATATATATATATATATATATATATATATATATATATATATATATATATATATATATATATATATATATGTGTATATATATATATAATATATATATATATATTTAATACAATATTATTCGTCTGCTTTATTTATTTTATTTATAGAAAAGCAATTTAAGTCAATTTTCATTTTCATTTTTGGAGTATTGAAGAATTCTGTAATGAAAAATGAAGCTCTTTACTTTCCCATCTAGGGTTATTTTTATTACTTTACCTCTGGTTTCGGAAATAAAGTAAGTTCTTTATATTTAAATGCCATGTCTACAGATGTTTAGCAGATTGATTTTAATTTTAAACTTAGTTATATTGGTAAGTTCTGTCGATAAATTTTTTTTCCTAATCTAATTCTTTTAAGAATTTATTTTAAAAAACTCCAAAATAAATACATTTACAAACGTTCTGCTCTCAAGTATATGTATTGATATAAACTGACTATTTTTAGATTCAGAAAAGCTAGCATGATATAAAATAAAGCGATTAAAACAGAATAATAATGATATAAGAACTTAAAAGTTTATTTAATATATTTAAAAATTAAATTTTCTACTGGAGGGTATTTTTCTATTCATGATCAAAAATTTGTAATTGTACTCGTTATTGTTTTTGAAAGTACCTTTTCACAAATGCAAAGAAAAAATTAATTAAATATTTTGGAAGTATTTGAACAAATTAAATAAAGGTTTATAAATTTTCTGATCAAATATAGTAATGTGCATTTAACTAAGAAAATAAAATTTTGTATTAGAATATGTGGTTTACAATTATGTATACAATACATCATTATATAATGGAATCTCCTCTCAATTATTAATTAATCAATTTGTTTGTTCATTAAACTGTTCATTTCGATTTTACCATTGCCTTATAAACATATGAAGAGTGCAAAACTATGAAATAATATTTCGAAGCATTTGCTGGTAGATTAACATTATAACTATAATTTGCTGGTAGATTATATGTTTTGAATACAAATATTTTATTAATTGTCTAAAACTATAGAATGTACTTGCCAGTATTTGAAAACTTCATATATTATAAATCATCTTACTATAAAATAAATAACTGCAAAATAATTTTTTTTAAAAATCAACTGAACATTATAATTTTAAAATTAAAATTGTTATACATAATTTTTTATAACAACACAATAAACTATTTAATATATGAAATGAATATTTTAAGTCGAATCCAAAATTTTCGACACACACACACACACATATATATATATATATACATTATTACCTCAAACAAAGAAAATAAAAATAATTTTGCTTAATTTCTTTCTACATTTTAAAATTTATCTCCTGCTTTCTTTCAAACTCATAGAAACAAACCTATAAATCGAAAATATCTTTCCATTTATTAAGATTGGAAAAAACATTTCAAAACAATTCTCATTCAAAAAGAATTCAAACTTTGTGGAATCGTAGACTTGAAAATCATAAAATGCAAACGTGCTTTGTTATAAGAAAATTTCCTACATAAAAATTGATTTTTCCTTTAGAGATCTTAGGAGCTACAAAGAATTGTCAAATTCTTTGGATAAAGCTTTTTAAACTTATAAAATTACGCTCCAAATTAATGGAAAGTAAATTTATAGTAATATATTTTTCCCTAATAAAATTATTTTCCTATATATATTATCCTTAAAGTTTAGGTTCTGGACACTTTTCATTGAATATTGCACTTCATATACATAAAATATGCAGAAATGTAAATTCAAAGTCACATTCATATAATAGTAGTCAAGTAATAGCTATAATTGTTTCTTGTTTGAGGAAAGTGTCATTACTGATTTTTAAGTTTTTATATTTTCCACCAAAATATTCTCAAATATTTAAATGAAAGACGAAACAAGTTTCATAATATTTTATGAATGAGTATAAATTGAAAACAATATAGCTCAAAATAGTCTGCGTAGCTATATTTGGTTGGTAATTTCAGTTAACATACAAAAAATTTAATTAAAATCTTCATCAATTTTATAAATGAAAATAAAAAAAAATCTTAAAATAAATTTGAGTTTCTGTTTACAAAATCCTAAGTCTTATCTTTATCTAACAAAACAAAAATGTTTTGAGTTTTAATTTAAAAAACAATTGCTCTTCTTACAAAAATTCAAGGTTTTTGGCATGAATCGTGGAACTTGCAGGTCGGCAATAATTTGCATACCATCTTCTCATCCCTCACATCATTATCAGTTTTACCGTTACGAAATGCTGATGTCAGATTAACTCTCCTTCGTATCTGACACGCAATTTTCACACACAGACATTTGTTTTTATTTGAACTAAACACAAGGTGTGAAACGTGTGATGAATCATTCACTGTTTATCATATTTTAATTTCATGTCATGATTTTAACCAACAACGTACACCTTTTTAATACTGATTTTATATCTTTATTTGATATAATAAGGGATCCACCCCATAGAAACATATTCGCTTTTTTGAGGACAATAAGCTTCTTACATTTTATTTAATTTGAATTTTAAAAAAGTTATATATATATATATATATATATATATATATATATATATATATATATATATATATATATATATATATATATATATATATTATTTTTCACTTTTATATGTTTTTTATTTAGATTTAATAAAAAGATATGTACACTGATTTTGTTTTTTAATTTTAATTGTTGCTTGAGTTTTTTTAAAAAAAATGAATAAATGAATAAAAATTATAAAAATCTTGATCTTGGCGCAGCATTTTTATTTATGCACCTTGCGCCATAAAAAGCAATCAACCAACAAATCTTACAAACATTCTCTAGAGTTAATTTTTTTACTTCTTTTAAAAATACTAATATATATATATATATATATATATATATATATATATATATATATATATATATATATATATATATATATATATATATATATATATATATATATATATATATATATATATATATATATATATATATATATATGTGTGTGTGTGTGTGTGTGTGTGTGTGTGTAATAATGTAGCATGTATATAATAATGCTTTAGAGAACAAAAAATTGAAAAGCCTTACTTGCATATATCAGACTTTGAAAGCAGAATTGCAGTCGCATTAAAAGTATGGTTGATTAGAAAAAGTGAATAATTTTCAACGCATGTTGATTTTAACAATGCGTTGATTAAACGATAGTGAATAGTGTGGTTAAACAATAGTAATGTCCTGGTATAGAAATAAAGTTTAAGGTCAAAAGATAACCCATTTAAATCTTTAACCAGAGCAAACTAACCATTATTACCACCGAGTAGCTTTTACGTATATATTTAATTTCACATTGTATAGATTAAAAAGGAATAACATTTTCTTTTGCACATATATATCGATAATTAACAGAATTTTATACATTATTAGAAAAAATATATTAGAATTTCATTTCTTGTGCAGACACATTAATGAAAATCTGATTATATATCTGATGCAGATATATAACAAGCAACAAATATATAAAAGCCAATCATTTTCATCCACTTTTTTGCAGGGATCACTTTATAATAAGAAAATTCAAAGTCATTCAGGGCACTTGAGATGAATTTCCCTAAATTTTCTTAATTCATCATTTGCCAACTAGATATGCAGCTCTTCCTCGGTACATATTCAGAAAGTTATAAGAATGAGACATCTAACATCCGGGTGTCATGCCTACCTAACTCGTAAATAGGAAAATACTTGGAAAGAAGTTAGCGAAATCATCTGGAAATTTTATTTGTTCATGCGAAATCAAATGGCAATTAGGTTTATTTTGTTAATGTATTTTTGATTTTATTTTGGGAAAGTTGTTTTCTGAATTCATTTTTTTGTAATTAAACAACTTACTTTTACGTATTTTTTCACTTCTTTCAATATTAATTGCAATTTGGAAATTCTACCTTGATATGTTGCTTAAATGTTCTTGTTGTCTCAAGCTCCATAACTTGCTTAAAATTTTCAAGAGAATTGACATATACCGTTAATCATAAGAGGAATAAAAATATCATTATTACACTATATTTATTTTTTAATATGTTATTCAATTTAGTAGGCCAACCTATTTACTACAAAAATATTTTCAAGTCTTCAAATTTGGTATAAGATCTCCAGTTAAATGTCAATTCATGTTTACATTAAAATTTGCCTATTTGAATTTTAGATTTTTTTCAGCGATTTTAATTTGTTATCTTAGTTGTTAACTAATATTTTTAATTATTATTGGTTCTGTTGTTAACTTTTTTAGAGGAGAAAATGAGTATAATTCTATTTTAAAACATATTTTGCATACATTGCCATAAGATTTATTGGAATTTTAAAAAATATAAGTTCAGAGAGTTTTTTTATTAAATCTTTTTTGTTATTTGATGCTTTGTGATGATCGAATATGATAAGAAGTATTTTTTGTTATACTAAGGACAACTTGACACTTTATCATTTTTTCACGAAAAGAATTAAAGTTCGGAGTTGTTCGGTTGGATCCTATCAGAGCACACACCCTTGGCCTGAATGATTTTGCTTGGCGATAATTGTGACTTGTGCCAATCTTGATAACCCTTCTTCGATGCACTAGATATGGTTAGCCAAACTATTTCTAGAATTTCCCTCTATCTTTGCGTTTTTTTCAATGTTTCGCTAAGGGTGTAGGCTCTCCTAGGATTTTACTGATTAATCTTGTTTCTCAAAACAAATACTTTGCTATTATTTTTATTTTATGTTAGACCAACATCATTACCAGTTTGAGGACTTTAATCATGGTTAAGCACTATACGAATAATTAGTGTAAAATAATAGAAATAGAAGTGCATACCTAATATATATATGCACATACAAGCATTTATAATCTTTCACGTTTTACTCTTACAATTGTTCTGATTCACCAATTGATGTTATCAAAAAATATCACTTACTTTATATCTAGTTTATCTAGATAGTAAACAAAAAGTTTTAGTTTTATAATGAAAAGAAAATTATGAAATTTAATATATTAAAAATGTCAGAATATAAATTTGATTTAAATATAAAAAATATAATATTTTTTTGTTAAAATATAATAAAATTAAAAATTTAGTAGAAAAACTTTTGGATTTAATCATTTCCACGACGAATGATATAAATAATAAGTTGAAGAGCATTTTATACTGCATATATAATTATCATTTCAACTTTGAATATACAGTGCTATTTTTTAAATACACAACCAAATACATGCTCTAATTAAAAAGTTGACGAGATCTAAATAAGTTTAATAAATTCTTTTGTGCCCAAGAAATATTCAAATATGGAACATAACAGATTGATTTAGAGATATATTTCAACTACAAGTAATACTTGATTCCTACTAACCATTCTGAAAAATTTAAAAACTGTATTCAACATTCAAGAAATATGATTGTACTCCTAATCAAATTTATAAAAGTTTAAAAAGAATGAAATTTTTAATTAGTAGATATATTTAATGAAACTCTGAAAATATTTAATCTTTAGAAAACTCATTTATTACATCGACTTTAAGACAAAATATTATAAAACATGCATAAATATAATTTCATTGTAAAAATTACATTTGAAAGTTAATATTTCAGAATTCTGGAATTTCTGAAATAAAATTTAAAAAAAAAAAACTATTTCAGAAATGTCACTTTTTTATATTCAAGATTCTGCAAACCTTTTACATAAATATTCCTTTCTTCACTTGAAACACAATAATCATTAAAAAATTTAGACTTCTTTCTTTCAAATATTTGCATTTTTCTTTTTTGAAAATTAATGATGAACATAAGAATAAAATAAATAAAGCTTACAACTAGAAATAAAATGTATAAAACCCTGATATAAATTTTTATTGACAATCCACTATAAATTTGGATTCAACCTTAATCAGTAGAAAATTTTAAAATGTGATTTTCTTACTGTATGCTCCTTAAAGTATAAACACTAATTTTGGTTTAAAAAATATTTCTCATAGTTTTCCAAATATTAGTGTCACACAGTACATTTTTCTTTAAAATGAAAACATTCAAGGCTGAATAAAAAATATGGCATTTTTATAGGTATTATATTATTAAATATGCTTAAATCCTATTCAAATTATTGAAAAAAATAAGAAAAAGTTAATTTTACTTATAAATATGCTTTAATTGAAAATTAAAAATATTTATTCTAAAATCGTTTGAGTGTATTTGTAGAAATGTAAAACAGCTGTTATTTTATTTTTATATACTAATTATAAAATATCGATTTTGAGAGGAAAATTAAACTGATCATATTCTTTGAATATTCATAGGAAATTATTATCATAACGAAACAATAAGCATATTAAGGATGTTAGACCTTCAACTAACTTAAAATTTTTAAATTGATCAATCTTTATGTTCAGTATGTAATATAGTTCATGAATTTTTCATTATCTTTAATATGTAATGGCTCACGAGTAAAAACTTTTAGTTCTCTATAATTAGATGCAAAATACTCAAATATGGAATTATCTTTCAAAGTAGTGAAACGTATTTGAATTTTCTTTATGAATAATTAATAGTAAGATTGTTAATTATGTATACATTACTTAAAGTACAAATTAGAATTGTTTGTAGGTAAATTCCCTTTTAATGAGTCTAGATTTAAATTTTGATTTACTATATAATATTTGTTTTAATTAGGAATAGAGTTATGATATTCAAATTTGGAACTAACATAATGTATTCAATCAAAACAAAGATTTTAGATATAGAAATTCAAAAGATGTTCACAGTATCTCATATATCTTTAATTAAAATGTTTGTATTTCAACATTTCTAGAATAATTTTGTTAGAATTTATAAATTTTTATATCAGTGAAAGGAACTAATATTTAGTTAATTTCACAATTATATAAATTGAATATAAAAACATAATTTTGCATATCAAGTACTGCGTTTTATATTTAACATAGTAATATTTCAACGTGTATATTATAAATTAAATCATTTTAGTTAACTCTAACAGGTATTAAATCATGCGAAAGTGAAACACTTAAATTATTTTGACTCTTTTCTAATGTAATAAAAATAATGAAATTAACATTTGGATCCTTAGATATTTACAAATTTTATGTGAGCAAAATAATTATTCTCAAGAAATTATTCTATTTCTTTCATTATTATTATTTCATATTACTAATATTATTCCATATTAATATTAAATTATATTAATATTTTCACATTTAATCTGCAACTTCGTATGTTTAAGAAAATTGGCTTTAAATTTTTAATTGATTATATTTTTATATAATAAATATGATTCTTAGGCATAAGGGAAAAATATATTATATTAGGAATTAAACTTACATTGAAACATATAAGAGTGTAAAGAAAACATTTATATAAAATGAATTGTATTCATTAATATGTACATATTCGGCACAGGTGCCGTATAATTCAGGATGCCAAGATTGGTGATTTTTTTGGTGGATTTTCTTTTGCATCTGTCAACGTCGTTTTTATTGCGTTATACATATGACAACCTATAAGAATTATGCAGAAAATTCTATTTTGGCTACCCTAATATTTACGTCATTGCGCTAGTCACGATAGCATCTTGGCAACATTTCATCACAGCCAAAAAAATTCAAAATTTGGAATCATGGATTATACGGCACCTGTGTTACATATTCTTTAATATATAATTTATTTAAGGAAATATTGAATGTACTTAAATATCATATGAATATATCATGATATTCTGTTAATTGATAGATCATGATCATGATAATTGATAGATCATAATTTCAACACTCTAGTTGAAATCATGATCTATCAAAGTCTAAGATAATTATTTTAAAAATTATTTAGATTTTGTTTTCATTATTCAGATGATACATTATTGCTGTTTGCTGATCCACTATGATGTTAGTTGATTCTTATTCTGAGGAATTAAGAGAATAATTCTCTCACGTTAATGATTCCAAGCAAAATTCATAGAGATTGTTGTACTTGAAGATAGTAGTAGCTAATGCACCGTAGTACATCAAAGTTAAAATCAGTCGCTTTGTAACATGTCATTCTATTCTTATTTCAAAGGATAACAGTGTTCGACGTCAGTCATCCTCTCATAATTATTTACTGTTACCTGATTCTGCAAAATGACATAACAAAAAAGGATATATATAGCATCTCATTTATCAGAAATAAAGTTATAAATCACGTGATTTGCTTTAAACTTTTTAGCATTGTGGTACATGGAAACTGGCTGTTTGCTGTACACCTAATAGCCTTGGAACACATAAGACGAATTCTAGACAACGATGGTTTTGTCACTATCAAATATTCTTGAACAATTTTTGCTTTATATTTCTGACTTTACCAATTAAACTCTTCTTTATGACAAATATCGTATTTGTCACTTTTTATATAGTTAAATTGTATTATAATGCCATTTGGCACTCAGCTCTCAATTTATTATTCAATTTCTTATGGGTTTAATACATCATTAAATCTGTGTACGAGATATTCAGCTGCGAAAGGGCATATTTATTTTTCCATAGTTCTTGACAGATTATAATTTGATTTGATTTTCTTATCTTTCTCAGCATTGAATTATTCGTCAGAATATAAACTACTGGAAAAAAAAAAACATGTGATCTGTAAAGTTTTATTAAAATCATTGTAGAATTTTTTTGGCGCAGGTGCCGTATAATCCAAGATGCCAAAGTCAGAGTTTGGCGGATTTTCTTATGTATCTGGCAACTTGGTTTTTATTAGGTCATAGTGATCGGGACCTATAGAAATTATGCAGTAAATTCTATTTTGGCAACTCTAGTACTTACGTTATCTCGTAAATCACAATACGTTATCTTAGCAACATTTCTTCATTGCCAAAAGAGTTCAGAATTTGGAACACTGGATTTTACGGCACCTGTGCCATTTTTTTTAATTTGAGATGTAATTCTTCTTTGCATCTAAACTCATTTCTTTATAAATGAAAATTTTTGTAATTTTACAAATTTAGAAAATAATGACGATTATAAAAAAAATTATATACATATATCAGTAATCTGTATTTATTTGAAAATTCAATTGCCTTCTGAAACTTCCTTCTTATATTTCAATGATACATAAGCAAATATGCTTCTATTTGGAAATTTAAGTAAAAGTTTACTAATGGGTATTTTTTGATTTTTTGACACTCAGATGACACCAAAATGAGAATAAAAAATCGGCAAACCAAAAATTACGTTAGTTAAAACGCTGAAAATACCAAGTTAACTAGAAATTATATTTTATCGCCAAAAGTTTCTCCAAACCAAGATGTAAACGCTTCAACACCGAATCCGAAATTTAATATTTTGAAGGATTATTAAAATGAGAGATAAGTATCATCAGCATATAGAAGAATTTATTTGCAATAATGCAGTTAAAATGAAAATGCATATAAATTTTTATTTTTGAATGATTTTCATTTTTAATCAGTAAAAAATTAAACACATACGATTTAAATTTAATATTACGATCTTCTAAGCTTTGAAAATTATGGTAAAGTGCCATATAATCCATAATTCTAAATTCTGAGATTAGCGATTTTTTGGCCAATTTTTTATGCATCTTTTTTATTACGTCATACATATGGAGACCTATAAAAATTATGCAGATAGTTCTATTATGGTAACCCTTGTATTTACGTCATCGCGCACGTCACGATACGTCATCTTGGTAACATTTCTTCATCGCCAAAAAAATTCAGAATTTGGAATCATGGATTATACTGCAAGTGTCCAAAATTATTTTACTTTATTTAGAAGTAATCAAAATAAAGAAATCACAAAATCCATCTAAATAAAATAGTAACTAGTTTCTTTACACTTCTACTTCTTAGTAATAATAATAGTTAATTAAGTATCTGCAAACTAGTACATAAATAGGAAATATAACATTTTTATCCGTTATTTTTGATAAATAGCTTTTTTTACAAGAGAGAAATTTAATGATTTTAAAATTAATAAATTTTTACATTTACTTTTTAAATAGACTTATTTAAATGTATGATAAAGTTATTAATATATGCATGTGTGCATACCTGACCTTTTCATATTTATTCCATTGCTATTGATGCGTAATTATTTTCTATTTATTTGAATAAATCTATTGTTGTAAAGAGGTAATTAAAACTTGACCTTTATCTTTCTATAATTAAGCTCATTACGAACAATCAACGGAAGAAGTTCTATTCATCATTTCTTTTCGTCCTTTGTTTAAGAAAAGTATTAGTCTAAGAAAGGAAATGATGATCTTTTCGTTTGTTGCATGTATAGCTTCAATAGAATTAAGAGGATTTGTAAAACATAAATTTGTCATTTTTATTTGAATTTATTTTCCGTATTTAATGTATAAATATATAAAAGTTATCAGTAATGTTATTGTTTTTTTTAAAATTGTTCTGTACATTTTAAGAATAACTTTGCATTTAAAATCAATCATTAGTAATCAATATTTTTTGCAATTAACCACGCTTAGTTGTTTTTATATAACATGCACATTGAGAGAAAATGATAAAAAATATCAATACTTTCGAATATTTTAAATAAATCATATATTATAATCATACTAGATAATGAAAAACTCAAAATTTGAAAAATATTCATTGTATCTAAAAGATAAATTTTAGAACTATAACTGCATAAAAGATACTGATGATAAACAAGTCATTTGCAATATCTTATACAAGCCAGTAAATTATTATTATTCATTCAAAATTTAAATTTATTTTAAAAATGATATTAATAATTTTCTAAGAATCAATTGATATAGTCGTATTATTTTTAATTTAAAGCTATATGTTTGTTGTTTAAAAATGGTCTTCTCTTATCAGATATTTAAAGCCTCATTTTAGTAAATGAAATTATAACCCCTTCTGAATAACAGGTTTGGAAATCACATTTTATTGAATAAAAATATTAAAAATTATTCAAACCCAAGATATATTACTGAATTAGACAAATTCTGTTTTACTTATTGTTTTTTAATCCGGATTTTTTCAGCATTATTTATTATTTGATTAGAATATTATAATAAATATAAAATAATTATATTAACGAATTTATTAATTTTAAATAACAATTTATTGTTATAAGTAATAAAAAATATTGTGTTCACATTAGTTTTCAAATACTTTAAAGTAAACGCAAAATATTTTAACTCTGAAATCCAATTATAAATTTAAAACAAACAATTATATAAAACAATTTTTAGGTAAAATTTCAATTTATTTATTGCTGAGTTTTATTATTCTCATTTTGATAAGGAGAAACTCAAGGAAGGAAATAGAGTAGATTTTTATAACCCATTAATTTTCACATTAATTACATAAATTTTAATTTAAACAAGCATTAAAATTACGAATACGAACATAAAACTGACTCATCTTGTAAGCAGAAAACATAAATTAATAAAAAATAAACAATTGCCGTTTAGTAATCGTTTTAATTACCTAAACATATTTCAACAGAAATGCTTTACATTATTTTATTAATTGCGAAAGCTTAAGTGATTTAATCACTCGATAATTGTTTCATTTTAATAATATTGTGTGGAGATTAAGCTAGAAAACTAAATTGGCTTACTAACAATACTGTTTTTTCTTTTGTTTAAGTTGATTACCCATTGTTATTTACTTAAAGTTAAGAAGAAACAGCTTACTGAGAATGGCTTTTGCTTTATCTTGATTTTGGAAACAAAATCGTAAACTTCTGTGAGCTCGAAATAGAAATGAAAGTCACATATACCTTAAAATAAACTTATTTATAGGCTTCATTTATTCTAAAACAATAACATTTATTCAGAAACTTCAGAAACATTTATTGTAGCTGTATAACATCTATTATAAAATCTTTTTTAAAGTTATATGTTTAGATACAATGTAATACTCTGTTTTACTGATATATGATATATCAATCTATCTATTTATATCTATATCTATATCTATATCTATCTATCTATCTATCTATATATATATATATATATATATATATATATATATATATATATATATATATATATATATATATATATATATATATATATATATATATATATATATATATATATATATATATATATATATATATATATACAAGCTGACCCAGCCACGCGTTGCAGTGGCTGAGTTTTTAAAATACATTGAATCAATTTTTTACTAATTCTTGGGTTCAATCAAATTAATATTTTCTAAAAAAATTTAGAATAGGTTCATTCATAGGAGATTAAAAATAAAACGTTTCACCAAAATTTAATAGTAATAGGTAAAGTATCGAAATTTTGAAATTAAGCACAAATCAAAATATACTTTCTGAATTTACATTTTATTCATCTTATATTAAATTATTGTTTGTAATCAGTGACTTACTTATAAAATATACTATATAAATTAAAGACATCTAAAAATAAATTGTTATTAATGAGGTAGATAACATTGACATCGAACTATTATTATTTTAATTTTATATTAAAACTAAAATATTTTTCCGCGGCATTATACTGAAATAAAAAAATTAAAAGAATTTAACATTTGAATAAATAAATTAGATCAAAATGTTCTACTGAATAAATTAATAGTTATCAAATTATAAAATAAAAATAAAAAATAATAAAAGGCTATCAAGAAATACTTACATATTTTCGAGGTGGTATGAAAATTAGTAGAGAAAAACAGTAATAAATAAAATTTTATTTTACTATTTATAATATTAAAAATATTCAAACTGAATACTGCACAGTAATAACACAATACAAAGTATAATTATGAAAATGATTCACGAAAAATTGTTATAGTATCATTATACATCATGAAAATATATGTAAATTCTATATTTAACTACGCGCTTGCGCGCGCACGATAATTTTCTCGAAGATGGTATAATCTAGAAAAATAAACACGTCGCCATGTGCCGAATACCTGTGCAACTTAGATGCTAAACCGCCATCTATTAGGAACTTACAGAACTAACCAAAAAATAAAAATAAAAATTTAGGGTTGTACTACCCCTAACATTAAGGGGGATGAAAAATAGATGTTGGCCGATTCTCATAGATACCGGATAAGCACAAAAAATTTCATCAAAATCGGTCAAGCCGTTTCGGAGGAGTATGGCAACGAAAACTGTGACACGAGAATTTTATATATTATATATATATATATATATATATATATATATATATATATATATATATATATATATATATATATATATATATATATATATATATATATATATTTTATATATATATATATATATATATATATATATATATATATATATATATATATATATATATATATATATATATATATATATATATATATATATATATATATATATATATATATATATATATATAAATTAATAATTCTTTGCAAAGAAATGTGAAAAACTATATGAGATAAAAATTTGCCTTTCTTTCTGCAGAAAATTTGATTTTGAGCTATCAAGTAAATGTGTCTTCCATTACTTTGTTTAATATATTTTGCCATTTATAATTATATATGATTTTTATTATCTGTATGAAACTTTAGCACTATGGTCTTGATATCGGGTGGGGGAGTTTGTAAACTCCCTTAAGCATTTTTGAAATTTTCACAACACATTTACTTTAGTGTTATACTATGAGATATTATTTTATATCTACGCTGCATATAAAATAGAAAGTCACTAGGATTTTTTCAAATAAGAGGAGAACTTTGAATTTTCACAAAATAATTTTAGCACTTATACAAGTGATTTGAAAGTGATTTCTTTGCTGTATGTACTCTCTTCATTAAATAATAGTAATGCTTGAAAGGGTAAATGAAATGTTTTTCTTCGTACCAGTCTTCCACTAAATATTTTGTATTATTTTAGTTCAAAAACAAATCAGTTTCCTCAATTCACTGATCAATTGCAACAAAGATTGGATAATTTTTAGTGATACTAATTTCAAGTCACTGTTTGCTCAATAACTTTATCGCATGTAAGGTGAATATCGGTAAATTTATTAAGTTAGTAAAATTTTTTGAAAGTAATTCATATGTATAATAGATTTTTGTATCAATATATTATTTTCAATATTTAACATTCATATAAACTATTTATTTTTTAATATCACATGGTACTTTCTTATTCATTTCAATGTTTGTAAAAACCGCTTCATTTTATATCAACAATTATTTGTACTATTGAGATATACATTCAAAATATATTAGTGAGATTTTCTTTTATATAAACATACCATGCATTTTTATTGTTTATAAAACTTTCCACAGAAAATAAATAAGTTTTAGTTCAGGAATGAGAAATCTTACAATCTTGGATATTAATATTGCACAACTCAATGAATTACAGTCTTGGATATCTCTTGTGAGTAACACTGCAAAATGAAATTGAAATTTCATTTTGCAGTGTTACTCACAAAAATTTTAGTTTCATTTTGAAATTTCAATGAAAAAAATCTGAATTTCAATTTCATTTTGAAACATCGCCAAGCAATATTAAAAACTTTGAAATTTTCAACTTACTTTCTTCTTTAAACTTCAAAAATTTAATGAAACTGTTTCCCCCAAAAGTATAGTAAAAAATGTAAAAAAAAAAAAATTTTGAAGTCAGAAGTACGATAAAGAATAATGTAAATATAGGAACATTCGAATAAATTATATACAACATGACGGTATGTAGCTAACATTCATGCTTAAAAATTATGATCAAATTATGTATGGAGAGAAAATGATGCTCTTATCAGCATTTTATAAAGTTCTAGTTAAAATTCAATTTCATTTTGCACTTTCTAAAAATATATTTTTGAAAAATAAGTGTAATAACTACTGTAAATAAATGTAATTAATTAATCAATTAAATTCATTATATGAAGTAATTTGTAAACAATTTTTAAATTTTAAGAAGAAAATCATATTATATGAAAAATGAAAAAATTCCAATCCCAAAATCCTATCATTTTATGCAATAGTATGCATTTTACCCTTTTTTTAACGCTAGGTTTTGATGTTTTCTTAAAAAAATAAAATGAATGCATATAAGCAGAGAATTCTTCACTCAATACTATCAGTTATAGATGAATTATATATAACCCTTTAAGTATTATTATTTATAAAATAATTCTGAAGTAATAATTATTTTACTGAACATTTTTATTTAGTTTCTTACTT
Organism: Latrodectus hesperus; assembly: GCA_037975125.1. NCBI lineage: Eukaryota > Metazoa > Arthropoda > Arachnida > Araneae > Theridiidae > Latrodectus > Latrodectus hesperus. The sequence goes on from CM075853.1 coordinate 91,141,389, forward strand.
TAAATGTAAATTTATATGATCAGAAAACCATGTAGTATTTGGATGATATTTTTTCTAGGAAACATTTAAACATTCTTTAAAATTCCTATTCAATTATTGTATTATTTGTCAAAACAAATTTACTGAATCAAAACTAAATTTAAAAAGTTTATAATAGATCTGAATTGCTTTAAAAATATATGTAATTTTATTGCAATACTGCATTTTATTGAAATTTATTTACCTACATATAGACTTGTTTTATTCAATGTATTTAGAAAGTATGATTTCTAAAATTAAAGAGTCTTTCAAATAAAAGTGGCACTGATGTAAAAAAATCCCCATTTAGAGAAAAACAGGACTTCGCATGGTCTATTGCGGTTTCAGAGTGCTGGAAATGCATTCGGAGTATCATCATATACCACTAAATGTGGCTATGGCAGCGTGAAAGCACATTAAAATGGGTTCACAAATGGAAACCTTTAAATGGTGTGAATTCGCGGTAGTGCAAATTTTAACAGCGCAAAACGTTATTGTTGTGAAATCTATTCTCGAGCGCAAAATGTGTATGTCATGCAGATTAGTTTCCGGTTGATGTAGAGATTTTCATAGTGGACTAAGTGAATGCAAGTCACGACCTGGACAAGCATGGGATTATTACAAAAAACACCAGCAGTAGTAAAACGTGACGTGAGAAATAATAGTCGATTCACCATTGAAGAAATACCAGAGGAAATTTATATAAGCCAAAGACTCATGTTTATATACCACTGCTTCAATTTAACTGTTAGCGCCCAACTCGGATAGGTTTTGTTAAGTATGCTAGTGACACACAATGATGCATGAGCAGTGGTATTGCAATAAAATTTGCAAATTGATGTTGAAATATTTGATAAAGGAGCAGGTGATTCACCGCATGTCTCTAAATGTAACTCCTTATTTTGTAACACAAAATGGGGAATCATTGCTTCTAATGAAACACATCCAGTCTCAAAAGCTTAAGGTGATGACAATTTTAATCTCCATTTATAAAGATGACTAACTCGACAGCTAGAATTGGTAAAGTCTCGTTTACTTGCTTCTTCAATGTCAGTGGCAGTATCAATATCAGTATCACTGCTGGAATGGCCACCTATGACAATGACTGTCACTACTGTTTCGAACTTTTCAAGATCTGTGAAAGTATATAAAGAACTGAAGGGCTGTGCCATCAAAGGGAATTATCTTCTTTCCATGTAAATCTCGTACTTTTATAGCTCACGTGTGCCAAAAATGATTGCGATACTTCCACTGGGTGATATACAATCTTCTTACAGTCCGGATCTTTCTTCTCGTGACTGCCAAATTTTATATCAATGTCAACCGTCTTACAGATTTTATCTATAACAATTTCTGGTAGTATAGACTTCTGAACTTGTGACTGCCTCATTTTCAGTGCTCTCAAGAAAGCTTAAAATGGTAGGTGATATGCCTACCATTTTGAGGTTCAATCTACCTTTGAAAAATGATTCCACAGACAAACCAGAAGCTACTTCTAATATGATATCCTTCCTCTCGTTGACACGTGGGACACTTGTTCCAACTTACAAGTATTCTTTGTTTACACACACACTTGTATGAATATAGTATTTACATACATATATGTATATACGTATGTGTGTATGTATATACCAGGAGTGGTCAACCTGCTGCTCGCGAGTCACACGTGGCCTCTTTGAAGAACTATTTGTGGCTTTCGATAAATGTACTCGAGAGAAAATTAGGCTCAACAATTAAAATGTAAGATTGATTGTTGAATTTTGGAAATTTGTACCAGAATAGGAAGTATTCCGAATTAAAAAAGGCTGCTTTTTGAACTATTTCAATATACGGAACAACGTATTTACGTGAATCATTTTATTCCTCTTTAAAATTCGTGAAATTAAAACACCGATCAGTAGTAGCTAACACACATCTCAAAGAATTACTAAAAGGTACTGTCACTAATTAGTCTCCAAATTTAAAAGAATTATCGCGAGAAGTAAAAAAATGTTAAGCTTTTAATATTTAAATTCAATACACATATTTTTATTTTGATTTACATGATTTTAATAAATATAATTTCTGTAAAAAATTAATACCTTTTTTGCCTACCTTTTAAATACGTATTTAATTGCTGCTCTCGAAAAATTTCAAATTATAGAAAATGGCTCGGATTATCAAGGAGTTGGGCCCCCCTCTGATATATACCGATCGACTTATATATTACTTTTTCTTCAATATACACTTTAATGTAACGATTATAAAAAAGTTTATATCTATGTATACTTGCCTACGAATTAGAAGAACAAGATTAATATTTTATTGAATATTTTTTAATGGAATACAGCTTTTATTCATTTAGATATATTATTTTACATGCACCCGAAGTACATTTAAGTCAAGAAAATACTATACATTGACAATGCAGATTTTAGATCTTGTGAATTTGAAATCGGAGGTGAATACATCTTTCCCCATTTTTTCTATTAAATTAAGAGCCAGGCTCATCCGTTGACAGAAATGATGTTTAAAAAGTCAGACTGATATTCATACGACTATTTTCTACCACTAAATATAGTTGCATTATCACCCATGAAGAGACACATTACTGGGTTTCCTTGATTTGGCAATATATTTTTGTATATCATGACAGTTTGCTTACTGTCGAGTAATATCAGGGCACTATTTCCTGCCTAGAAGAGCATTGTTTGTATATAATACTGACTCCAGATTCTGGCACTATGAAAGTAAAGCAAGGTGGTTCATGACTTCATGTGTGTGTGAATTTCTCACTAAATTCAACATTTTCTGCCAGCGCAAAATAAAGTGTAACATGGCTCATGAATCCACAGCCACCTATTTTGAATCCCCAGTGCCTTTCAAACATTGCAAACAAATTTTATATTTAAAGTAGAATTGATGAATTTTTTCCCAGCTACTGGAATATGTATTACAATCTTCTGCTATGTTTCTTTTATAGTTTAAGCAGAGATATTTTGAGAAGAGACTTGGTTTAGGATTTTATTTATTTACAGCTTAGTAGATTATCCATTCTGCCATATTATTCATCAGGGGCAACGTTTATCACCCTATTAGAAATCTATGTTCAAACAGCAGCTGCAACAAGACAAGGTCTGGATTCTTATTTCAAATTTTAAAAATCTTTGATATTGCCTACTTTTTAGAATTTAGTGAGATTTGTTATCTAGTGTCAAAATTAAAGCCTTTGCTATATGGGCACCAATAATAATCTTATACCTTACTTATGCCAGCATTCTAACAACGTACAACTCGCATAGTAAAAAAATGTCACACTTCATCCACAGCATTTATTTAAATGAAACAATTTTTAAAAAAAATCTCAAAGGTTTTTAATTGATTAATCATTAACAATGATTCATCATTGAACTCTCTTAAATACATCATAATAATTAAATTATATTGAGGGCTTAAGTAGAGTTTTAACTTTCTTCTAATATTTGTTATACAATGATTTCATAATGCACCGGGTAAGCTAAAATGTCTCGTATTTCTTCCAGGTACGCCTTCCATTCAAGATTATGATTGTCCAGCCGAAAACCATGAAAAGTCTGGACATAAATTGACAGTTGCAGCTTCTTTCTTGACTGTAAGAAGGATGCATTCACGAGCATACGCTTGTACTGATACACTCCAAACATGAATCCATCCTATGGTTGGGAAAAGTATAAAAGACCATTTTATTTTCTTCCGTGTGACAATTTACTTTCTTCCTCTTATCAATCGACCCGGTATTGTGAGTCTGCAACAACTGTAGGCGATACTTGGGATTAATATGTACAACAAACGGCTGGGTAATTGCTGCTCTGAAGTAAATGTTTTGTTCATTTGAGTATATTGTATTATTTATTTGTTTGTTTTTATTACTGATGCCTTCTGATTTTGCATTCTATGTATTCGGTCGCTTACTTTTAATATGTAATAAGTTCTCATTTGTATTTTTTTAATCTCATGAGTATAGTACACTTTTAAATTAATTCATTGAAACTGGAGCATACCGTTGCTGATTGAGCTTTGTGGTTATTTATTGTTTGGTTATAAACTTTACACTCCCTTTTAATATTTTTACTCTTTTACAATAAAGGTTTCTTTTTATCTATTAGTATGCTTTTCGGAGCGGAATGTTTTCTATCATGAAATAGGTACAATAATTCTAGGAAAGCTTAGAAGTTTCGATGCTTCGGTCAAATTTGTCAAAAATAGACGGGCTCATAAAATTTAACCTCTTTGAAAATCTGAGAGGACCAATATATTATACTTCAAAAAATCTTCTTCCGTTTTACTTTCTTTATTATAAAGATTTATAGAGCTTCAATAAATTTACCATTAGTCTCAAAATAAGTTATATTTGTTCAAAAACTAGTAGCCGTTATCAAGTTTTAATGTTTTCGAATTGACTTAACGATGCCAGTTTTATTCATATTTTTTCCACTTTTCTATAACTACCTGTATATATATTATAGTTAATGTATGAAATTCGTTATTTTATATATTTTAACAGAATACTATGTTTATAAAGACTACCTAGTTATTCCATGAAATAACTGATCGTGTCCGTTAAAGTGTAGAACTCTCTTGTATTTCATAGTTTAAAAAGTTATTTCAAAGAATAACGATCTGCAGCACGTTAAAGTGTAAAATTATTTATATCATATATCTCGCTTTTTAGTATAAGGTATATTTACGTTAACAATATGGAAATTAATGGAAAAAAACGTTAATTTCGAATTCAAATAAAAGTAATTTTTGAAGGACGGCAAAAATACCAAAGCATAAAACAACGAGAATACTTTTTCGCCATACTCTCAAAATGTCAACGATAAATATATTTACCTTCCACCCCTACTGAAATTATTATGAACTATTCCAGGCCTTAGGAAGAGAACTTGAATATATTTTAGTTTATTAAGATCACTTTACAACGTTTGTGGTTTTAAGACCTCTTCAAACAAAGAGAGCAGAAGAAGCTGCAGGACAGTTGCTTGATTTATTCCTGTTGTTTGGGGCCCCATGTATATTGCAGTCCGACAATGGAAGAGAATTTTGTAACAAACTTATAGATGACTTAAAAGTAACTTGGCCAGAGCTTAAGATCGTGAATGGCAAACCAAGACGTAGTTAAAGCCAAGGCAGTGTTGAGAGAGCCAATGAGGACATAGAAAATATGTTGAGGACTTGGATGCAAGACAATCAGTCAACTTCGTGGAGTAACAGGTTAAAATGTATCCAGTTTTTGAAGAAAAGAGCTTCAAATTCTGATATTAAAAGGTCCCCTTACGAGGTTATGTTTGGTTGCGCAGCTAGAATTGGACTATCAACAACTGACATTCCGAAGAAAGCGTTGGTAATCGAAGATCAATTACAAAAAAAAATTTGACTACAATTAATGTATCTTCTCAACCTGATAATGAAAAAGTAGTTGAACAAAGAGTATTAAATAACCCCATTCCGAAAGTATGTGCTGTCTGTTTAAAAGAATGCAATGAAGATATAGTTTGTCTCAAATCTATGGAGCCTGTCCACATATCATGTTTAGAACATTATGTTTCAGAAGATGAAGTTGAGCAGAAAATTTGCAAATTGTGTATTAATGAACTTAATGCTCAAAGAGAAAGAGAAAAGTCTGAAAAATGCTTAGAAATTCAAGCGAAAAAGATGAAATTAATGTCGGATAAATCTCATTCTGAAGCCTCTGAGGGGTTTAACTTCCGTATCCCAGTACCTGAAGTTGACAGAGAAAAAGGTGATGCCAAATCTATTTTAGCCATCATCATAAAAATAACCGAATAAGATTTTTCCTAAATTTGGTACAAGAAACGGCCACATAAGACAATTATATTCCCGATCCCAGTTCAGTGTCTGCGAACAAAAATTAATTAAAATCGAAGAAATACCGGATGTAGAAATATCACTCCGGTCAGTTGCTACGCTCAAAATTTAGGTACTGGTCAAGGATTTAAAAAATGTTCGTGTAAAACCCAGTGTGTTAACAAACTTGTTTTTGTTTTAGAAATAATGTCCTTTTTAATTCCAAGTGTCATTTTAGTAATCTTTGTTGTAACAAATGATTTTGTGGTACATTTCAGTAAATACTATTTATGCACTGCATAAATTATATAAATTGCATCTTTTATATTCTAATTGTCGATCATTAGTTTATTTATAGAATATCTAGTTATTTCACAGAATAACTAGTTAAAGTGTCAAATTATTAACATATTACACACTTTAACGGACACGATAAGTTATTTCATGGAATAAAAAGGTTTTCTATAAAATAACTGCTTTATATAATTTAACGGTAACATATACATATATTTCAAATCTCTATATAATAGACAATAGAACTCGTTAAATACTTAAATCTTCTGGATATTTTTTAGAATTTATCAATCGGAATTCTTGTGGCCATGGCTTGAATATCTAATTAGATTCTTACGGTTTCTGCAGATATTTTTGTACGGATTAATAATCGCCAATTCTTTTGTTTTCCCATTTTTAAACCAGAGATGTCTCTCATAGATAAGGAGATTTTTATTTGCTTTATTTTGGTTATAATGCTTGTAAAAATATTTTCTATTACTTTTTCCCATGCAGTGTTTTATACTACTAAATAATTTTTTTTCAATCCCTTAAGCACATTTTATTTAGAGAATTTTAGATATAGAGCGAATTTTATCTTTATATTGATATTAACTCAAGAAAAATTTTAATGGAAAATATAATTATACTCTGTCTATAATAATCATTCTATAAATTTAAAATATATTCATTTAAAATTTCGTTATATATATGAGTAGAAATGATTGAAAAGAGAAAAAAAAGGTAAATTACTCTGATGCAATATTTGTTTTTTAAGTTGTTTAGTTTCGTTCTTTTAATAAATAGGGTTTGAAAATTTTATAATGGTTATAAATATTAAATAAAACTCCGAATTCTTACTACTTTTTTAACATTTGATATCACATTCTATTATTTTTATGAAGGTTTACATTTTTCAATTAAATATTTAATTATTTTCTAATTTAGTCATAATTCTTTTTGATGTATGCTACAAAAATTTAAAAAAAGATTTGCAATTACCAAATATAATCGGCAATACCTGTTTATATTTTGATTTTATATAACTATATTTCCAGAAACAATTTTTTATTTCATTTGAAGCTTCATATTTCATCATATATATGCTTCATAAAACCAGCTATATTAGTTAAATGTGTGATTAATTGTCATGACTTTTATAAGTAAACATTGCATTTCAAAACATTAAAAAGACCTGAAAAATTGCTATTTAATATTAACTTGAAAGTTTTATTGGAATATTTGAAAAGATATTAGAATACTTAATTTTAGTTTATCGTAAAGATACCATATTTTGTTATAGTTTGTGAAAAAAGGATTATTATATGTGTTAATATAATAAAAACTTTATTCCTTATTATTTTAAACTCATAATATTTACAATAATTTAAAATATTTATTTCTAGCATAGATTTTTAAGGGATTCTAAAATGAATTTCTTATAAATGTAAAATTTTTTCCTAAAGATGCCTTATTAAAATAACTGTTTCTGAGTTATTCAAAAACATATTTTGATAAATTATTGAGAATTTATTTTTATGAAATAAAAGAACATGCAAACACTTATATAGAAAAATTATTCTATTCTTTAAGTATTCCAGAATAACAGATTTTTTTATAATTGTTGTAATTCATCTCGGTAAAAAAATCATAAAGCTATAATAATTTTTTTTATTTTCAGTATTATATGCAAGAAAAAGTAAAGTTTTTCCAATATATTTGTAAAGCAATTAATGCTAAAACTTATTTTTTACGTAAAAATAAAATACATTTTATTCATGAAGTGAATTAATGTAATCGATGGAAAAAATTCTGTAATTTTGGGGAGTAAATATTCTTTTTTCGAAAGCTTTTCAAGTATTATATTTTTTTAAAATTACATTTATGTAAGCAAAATATACTAACTAATTTTCAACTGACCCTTCTAAATATTGCATAGAATTTATATTTTTCAAAACGTGATTAGATTATAAAAAATAAATGAATAAAATGTAATTACATTTAAAAAAAAACGTAAGCAAAAATCAAATGTTAAGCGAGTCAATTCATTATATATCTCAAAGAAGGAAATAAAAATTTCACAATTTTAAAAACACATTAGACATTCTATATTTTATAAATTCGCAATACCGTTTATAATAAATTCATAAAAGTTAAAATAATTAAATGATTTTATATTATATTTTAGTCACGTTAATTAAATTTTCATGCTTTGTGTTGTCGTTAGCTTTCTCCTTGAAATTTTCCATAAATATAAAACCACACCTTTAAAGATGCCTTTACAGCTTTTTAGTTCTGTACATACAATCTTAAAACACAGAATACATTTATTAGTAAAATAAATTACTTCCAAAGTGACCACCCTAATGACCACAGTTATTTGGCAAGGGTCCTAGTAACCCGTATATCAGTCACGTATTAGAGGTGAATACTAGTTTTAGAGTACAAATATTTAATTTTTAAGTGAGAGATGTTTTCACAATCATTTGAGGTACTTCCCAAACGATGTTGGAAAAACCATTAATTTGAATTATGATTCTTAAAATAAGAGATATATGAAATTGCACATTTCAGATTAAATGTCAAACATACAATAAATAATGTTAATATTTTGTTTCTATGCTTTTTTAATAAATTGCATTAATTTTTCAATAATATAGTGTTACTTAACACATATTTTTTCAATCAACAACTAAGATTATTAGGCAATAATTAAAGATGAATTTCTCGTTTATTTAGATATTGATTATTTATAGATATTCAAATAAATGATTAAAATTATAAAATTTGTGCATTGAATTTATTTTTAATATTGTTTGATAAATCTTTTTAAATTTAAATTTTAATAAGTTATAGTTATAATGAAATTAATTTAATTGTTTCTAAGTAAAAATAATTAACTATTATATGGATAATTAACTATTATATACTACTTTTGTAATAATATAAAAATAAAAGAATACTAAAAATTATATAAAAAAATCAACAATTTGAATATTATTTTAGTTTCCGAATGATCAAAATTTCTGTTTGTATTATTGTAACCTTTTTCTCTCTCTCTTTTTCTATATATATAGAATATATATATATATATGTATATATATATATATATATATATATATATATATATATATATATATATATATATATATGCTTAAAGATTCGGGGAATCCTAATCTGTTCTAAAGTTCATGTTAAGAATCAATTTCCAAGAAAGCTATATATATACTAATCATTAATTTAAGTATTCACGTTTATTGAAGAAATTTGATTTCTCTTGTATAATATAACTATGATGATAATTAAAAGTATTAGAAATTAATGAATTTCACACATAAATTGGTTGCAAATTATATGCATAAATATATCTTAGAAAATTTTTAAACTACACTAATTTTAAATTCATGGGAGTAAATAATAATTTTTCTTTAAACTTGTATATGAATAAAAATTTCAAGGAATGCCTTTAAAATTCATGCAACATTTATTAAATTTTATATTTTTATGTAATAAAAATCATCAATTTCTTTAAATATATCAATATATAATTCTTTTAATTTCAAAATTCTTTTTCATAAATCTTTATAAATATTGCATAATCAGATATTTTTAATTTCTTTCAAGTGTCTTTGTTGCAAGGAATGCTTATTTAACAATTAAAAACAAGTTATTGGGATTCATTATTACGTTTATTTTAATATATTATGTAAGAAATCACATATAATTAAAAGTTTTTAATCAGAAAATCTTTTATCGATGACAATGTGTATGTATGAAATGATGACATGATAAATAGTTAAATTTTCAACTTTTTTAAATTTATAAATTATAAAATAAACAATATATTAACAATTAAATAAACAATTTAATTCTTTAAAAAATGCAAAAAACAATCATTCTTGGTTGTTACGAAGCGAAATTCTTTGAATGTGATCCCTAATTCTTGTCAAAACTTATCTAAAAGCTACAAAGAAATAAATAATATTAAATAAATGTTTCCCAGTTTGTAAACTGCAGATTAATTTATTGCTTTTAGAGGAAAAAACTTTTAATTAATTTGACAAGTTTTTTTAATTTAATTAATTGTCAAAAAGTAGTGCGTAAATAATAAACTACATCCTCTACCTTATTTTTTCTTACATCACATATATATCATTACTATTAAATATAATACTGATATCTATACTTTCATTTCCCAAATTTTACAGATTATTATTTCTGCGCAACTCTTATAAAATTTAGAATGTTTTTGAAGCAAATGCAAAAATACTTTTAGTTTTCAAGAATTGATATATTGTATTAAAACTCAAGAAATATATTTTCTTCGTCAAAATTTATTTCTATCATTAAAATGAAAAAAAATTGATTTTCAGTGGAAGCTTTTGAGTAACTGGCGCACATAAGAACATTTTATTTTAGAGAAACACTTTATTCAGGGATTTATATTATTAAAATTTTAAGGCACATTTTTGAATTAAATTAAAATGTTAAAACATATAACAATGAAATGTACTTATTATATAGAAATTCAAATTTATTTAATTATGATAGATGCATTTCTCTACAATAAAATTTTCTTATAGCACATGCTTGCTTTTATGATATTTAGTTGAAGAATTACATTTTTAAATTTTTTATTCATTAGCAATACATAATTAAAAAAGTTCATTGAATCTCAACAAATTTTCTTTCAATAAATAACTAAAAAATATATGTTTATTTCTTCATAAAGAATTAATAAATTTTATAACGAGTATATTTCCCATTAAAATTATTCTTTATAGTTTTGTTCAAAACTTCATAACTTCTTTTTTCATAAAACAATAGGACACCCTTTTTATAATATTCAGGAGGAGATTTTATTCCACAACCCTCAAAAAAGAAATGCAAAACAACTTTTTTAATTTTTTTACGGGATATTAAATTTTAAATTCTTCCAGAAATGTCTCAAAGCTACCAGAAATACAAAATAATTAATCTTATTTCTTTGAAATCGTTACCAGAATTATAAAATACTTTTTCTTTGAAGATGAAGCAATTAAATGTTTTCTTTCATAATATTTTATTTAATATTGCACCTGTATTATCAGATGTAAGATGTTTTCTTAGGATATTCCTCAAAACATATGTTTGAATAAAATGAATATTTTCTCTTATATATACAGGTATATTACAGTTGATTGAATGTATTTATCTGAAGAACAAAAATGTAATGCATACTTATATATTTATAATAAAATTGTAATAGATATATTTGTATGAACCGGAAGATAAAATTTTAAAATTTATCTTTATTTTTAAAATTATTACTCTTTTTCATTTTCCAATTTGTTTTAACTTAATCATTTATTGATCAAAAAATATAAGCATGGAATTACCTAATATATTTAATGAAAATTCAATCTTTTTTAAATTTTGATTATAATACTTTATTTTTTTCGTTAATAAAAAAAACGTTTTCTTTTCTTACCATAATTCTTTTCAACTAAAACACCCCATTTTTGTATTTTATTGCTCAAAGTTAAATTTTTTGAAAGCTAGTATAGATGTTAACTTAGGGAAATTTTTTTGAATGTGGAATGTTTCACAAAAAGTATTGTAATATAAATTTTAATTGCAAGTTATATTCAGTATAAGAATACTTTTGAGAAATATCGTATATACAGAATTAGAAAAGGTATTTGAAAATTGCAATTTTCAGTTTTCTATTTAGTAGTTTTAGTAGTTTTTTTCAACAATTCTTTGACATTAAAATAACTACGATTTAGTTTTTCCTAATTTATAATATCTAGATACAAAAATAGTCATAAATAGGGAATGATTTTTACTAAATTATAGAAAATTTAGTAAGCGTAATTAAATAGCATTATAATTTCTGATGATTGAAAAATTAACAAAAATTCTTGTTTAGATACTACTAAATTTGAAAGATTTTATTAATTTAATTTGTACATATTTCAAATATTAAAGAAATAATAATTGTTTTCTAATTTTTATCTATGCAAAATCTGAAGCTCATTTACAGATTTTAAATTATCATGTTTAATTATACTCTTTTCCATCGATTTTTGAAAGAAAACTAGTAGAGATTAAATAATTTATTTTTTCTCTAAATATTTAACATAATGGGAAAATTTATTGAATTTTGATTCAATTTAAAATATATTTAATTGGTATTAATCAAATATGAAATAGTTTGCGTTATAAAGTACTAAAGTGAGAAATTTTCATCTCGTACCTTATATACAATATATAATTTAACTATGATAAACGTTATACTATTAAATAAATTTACTTGAGAGAAATACTAGTAACAGCACATAAAATTATCGATAATGCCTCATGAAAATAAAAAGAAGTTTCATCTATTTCCTAGAAAAATTTTACGATTGAATTGGGATCGGTGATAAACTTTTATATCACCAAGCAATTTAATGTGGTACTCTAAAAGCAATAAAAGGGCTGTCAAAGACTTCTGTTCAACTGTATCAGAAAATCACAGCTAGTAATTCTTGTGTTCCAATATTTTATACTATATAAACAAGTTCTTCAACTCCAGCCTGGACAATAAACAAAAAATAAAAAATATCTCCACAGATAAAATTTAAGTCACAGAAAGAGCACTAAAAAGAATGAATTTAAGTTCAACGCATGGAGATTGTAATATAATTCTATTTAATGATGGGTTATTAGATGATTCAAATTTTCTTTTTGAAACTCAAAATTATGAGAGTTCAATATTTGTTTAAAGTAATATTTTGCTTTTAAACATTTACTTTAGTATATTAAAAATTTTAAAAGTAAACATTGTTTTTCCTTTCGAGTGTTTTATTATAGCAAAAGGAATAGTTTTGAATGAAAACTTATTATTACTAATCTTAATTGAAATGTACACAATTTTACTGTATTGTTAGTATTTTATATTTTAAAAAAAATAATGTAGATAGCTATTAAACAAATGAAGTTAGATTTTTTAAATTGCATTGAGAAATACTGTAATTAATTAAATATGACATAATTTTAAAGTTAGATGTCACATTTAATACTGATTTTAATTACATAATATTTGTTTGTCAAAGGGTGAAAATATATTTTGTAAAGTTTGTTTATATAAATGAATGAATTAATGAAATGAATAAATGAATATTGATTACTTATCAAAAAATAAAATGGTTATTTATCAACTTTTTCATGATTATTAACTTTTTACTAAAGTAACAAGAAGAGTGCAATTATATATAAATTCTAATGTGCACACTCTTTAAATTATTCAAAAATCTTTATGGAATAAAAAAGCAAAATTTGAAATACAAAAATAATATTGGAAACATGAAAAAATCATTTTTCATTCAAATTTGTAGAAATGAAAACAATCAATACTGAAATACATTTGCATTAAACTGATACAATTCTATTTTCAATAAAAATTTAAGCTTATTTGAACTGCTTACATGAAGTTTTACTGAGCTGCTAAATCGGGTATATATATATATATATATATATATATATATATATTACTGAAATTGATATATTTCTTTATAAAATGATATTATGATTAGACAATTATTTTCAAAATGTACACATTTTGAAAATAATTGTCTAAAAACAAAACATCATTTAAGCACTTTTAAAGTTAAATTTAAGGCAAATTTCGATAGGCCATTATAAGCTAAGTTCCTAACACCCTTTTATTATTGACTATTATAATTCTTTATTAGTATATATCTGTTATAAACTATTCTAATATGATTTTTTCAATTTTTAAATACTTCTTGCATATTAATTTGATACTTTATAATATGAATGTACAGAAATGAAAATAATAGAATTATTTAGAAATAGTTATATCTCACTGCTCAAAGTATGGTTGTAATTTATTTTAAAAGTTAATTACTTATTTATTAATGTAGGCAAATGATTATAGTTATACTTAAGGACCTTTAATAACAAAATTTAGAAAATTAGTTTCTTTACTTATTGCATAAATATATGCTATGTATTTAAACATTTATTTGAAGCAAATTTTGATATATATTCAGACAAATTGTATATATGCAATAATATTTTATTTAGTATAAGAAAATTAGCTTCCTTTACTCGTGTATACCACTCTTAATTCAGTGTGTTAAAATATTTAAATTTTGGTAGAAATTCATCCCATGATTTTATTTTTTATCTAAAGGGGAGCATAAACCATTTTGATTGCAATATTTTTTAATATGTATTTACATGTATTCTAGGGGGATCATATTAATTTTGGTATTAAAGTTATATTTTTAAACATTTTTTAGGAAATCTTGCAGTTAAAATGTATTTATTTTAATATAATTTACTACTGTAACTACTTACTGTAATTTCTACATTCAAGTAAATGGAATTCTACATTTTATATCATAAGAATTAGGAAAAAGGTGAAATACATTTTGTAAATATGTTTTATGCTAGGAAAAATTACAATTGAATTAACTGGTGTAGAAAAATTCAACTTTTTAGATATACCTGGATAATGAATCAATAAATGGGTTAGAGAACTTTATAATTGCTTAGTAAAAAAGGATTTTAATTTTTTATAGAAGCAATAATAATTTAATTGCATTTATTTTATTTTGTAACTAACGTAAAATAGTATCTTCTATACAAAATTTAAATATATTGACATAAACTTTTAGTAAAAGATATCTAACATGATAAGAATACATATATTTGGAAGTTAATTTTGATTTTTTGTGTACAGCCTCAATAGAAGAAAAAATAAAAATTAATGCATACTTTAATACTTAAATTTAAGATTATTAAATGCTATTTAAATATAAAATAATGTCATTTAAATATGGATTAGGTAAAATAGTTTAAATTGGTAAATATTTTACTGATTTTTCTCCAAAACTCTAAATTTCACACGAACTTAATTTTCAACAATGTAAATTTTTTTATAAGTAGAAAAATAGCGCTAAATGCTATTTTAACATTTGCATATATTAGTGAAATTGTTTTTACGTATTTAACATATCCTGTTTCTGAGAAAATTCTAATGATTTATCATATCAGTATAGAATGCTAATACGAATAGTTAAAATTCAAAATTGTTTCACCTCTTTTAATTAACTTTAAGAGTTTTGTTGCAACATTCTCAATTAGTCATTTTCCTTAAATCTCAAAATGCGAAACAACATTTCTTATAATAACGCATGAAAATACGGTAATTACCAACATTCTCTGTAAATGCTGCTTTCAATACAGCTTTTTGAACTGTTTAGAAATTAAGTTCTAATGGCTAAAATAGGGCAATTTTGTTAGAGTTGCTATTTGTAATACGTTTTAACTAAAGTTCATAAGCTATTTAATTCAGAAACTCAAATTACTTTCACAAAGCTAAATTGGTAAAAAGATTTTCCTTTTAAATGCAGAAACGTATTTTAGATTTTGAAATTAGCCTTATTGGGTGCAGTTCAAAATTAGAATAATTATTGTTTAAAAGTGATTCAATGTTTGCAAAAAATTTATAATTACATGTATGATAAAAATGTTAAATAAAAACATTTTGAAATTTTTAAACATTTGAGAAAAAATGTATAAAAATATTATTAAATTATTATTAAGAATTTATACGAGGATAGGGATAAAACTAATTTAAAAATTAACAAATATTTAAGATTTTCTGTTCTAAGATTCATTTATGGTAGTCATAAGTTTATAATGTATAAAAGCTGTAGTTCATACCAAAATTATTTCCTTATTTTTTACAGTTTAAACCTCAAAAATATAAGAGATATATCCGAAGATAAGCAGAACATTTATATTGTAAAATGTAGAACTTGTAAACATGTCAATTTTAGCAGCTACCTACAAAGTATATATAAATGCGTCATTTTTATAATAAAAACATTATTAATTACGTTGTTGTGAACAATTATAAATTGATAATAGTACGTTTTGCAACACATCATTAACTTTAACTAAGCTATTAGTAAAAAATTTGAACAAAAAAGAAATTGTTATTTTTAAACTATATTGTTATTTCATTAAAACAGAATACGTGTTAACTATAATAATTTGGTAGTAAGAAAATAGTAACATGGGGGATTATGATGTAACTTCATAAAATTGCTTTTATAACAAAAATGTTTGAAAAATTCTAAAAACGTAAAATCAATGAATACATATAAATGAATCATGAACTGAACTTTCTGTAAATATTTATATCAAGCATGTAATTCTGTTATTATAAGCAACAAGATGAAATGTTTACTTAAAATATAAACACTTTTTGTTTACAATGAACACAATTTATTTTTTGGGGCTTTATAAGTGGTTATCAAGGAATCCATTATATTAAAAAAAAAAAAATGGAAGTGATATACAAAATTAGAATTCTCAATATATATTACATCCATTGAATGTACTGTAAAATAAATGCAGCTATAAAAATGTAGTTGTAGTCAGAAAGAAAAATATTATGCTCCTTTTCTAATAATCTCATGATTACTTATAAACGCAGAAACATCAAAGTTAACAGTGCACAATATAAATTACACGGTTCTGGCTTATACCAATATAAATTACTTAAAAAATTAGCGAAATAAAAGTATGCTTTAAACACTTATTGTTAAAAATAATAACTATATTCATTAAAGAGTACATGATCTATTGATATTTAAAAATTGTAGAATTACAATAATATATGAACTTTAGAAATAAAAAATAAAACCCAACACACAATTTTAATTCTAATTTATTGTTCTTTGCTAGTTACCGTAAATACAACACCCTAAGGGAACATGCAAATAGTATGCAATTTACAAGATATATTAAGAAGGGTACGATATGCAAATTATTAGAATTTCAGCGCAGACGCACATCAGGCACGCCTTTGGCACCACTTCAAAGTGCTAATTAAGACTTAGAGATTTTAACGATTTCACACAAGTTCAGTAATTTTTTTCTTCTTCCTTTCTTTTACAAAAAAAACAATCAATTATGTTTTGTAGAAAACAGTAATTTTTTCATAAGTATCAGAGTTCGAAAGAAGAAAGATAGTGACCGAGATTGTGGATTTTCTTTCAGGGAAATCAGTATTCTTATTGGACAAAACCAAACAACTGTAATGTGGATATGTGATGGTTGGATGCTGACGTGTTCGATCTCACCCACCTATGCGCACGACTTCATGTGATGACAGGCAAATTCTGTGCATGGCAGTAACGGATGGCTCAGACACATCACGGACCATAGTACAGTACAGTCAGTTTGTAACGCATCATCCAGTGCCTGCACGTACCATTAGACGCCGTTTACAGTAGAGTGGTCTGTCCGCAAGACGTCCATTGCTTTGTCTACACTTGACGCAGATCCACAGATGACTCCACCACCAATGGTAATACTCCACCAACGATAAAAGAAATCACCACCAACGATAAAAGAAAGATGTGAATGGCAGAATAGAATGTAATTTTCTTTACTGAAGAGTCACGCTTCCATCTGCAACACCACGAAGGTCGCATTCGAGTCTGAAGACACCATGGAGAGAAGATACTGAACAGTGGCATTATGCACAGCCACACTGATCATATACTGAGTATAATAGTATGGGATGGTATTGGATATTACCCTCGCACTCTTCTAGTACGCACTGCCGGTACTTTAAGCAGCCAGCGTTACATCTCAGAGGTTTTGAAGCTAGTTGTCCTTCTTTACCTCCAGGACTTGCCCACAGCCATAATGCAACATGATAATGCACGGCCACGCGTGGCACATTTTCTCCAAAGGTTCTTCGTCAGTCGGCAGATTGATCTGTATCCCCGGCCAGTTCTCTCTCCGGATCTTTCACCGATGGAAAACTTGTGGTTCATGGTTACTCACTGATTTACCAAGATTACATCCCCAGCTGCCACACCAGATTAACTTTTTCAACGTGTGGAATCTGCTAAGTTTGCTGTACCTCAAGAACACATCCCAAGTCTCTTTGAAAAAATGTCGAGACGTGTGGAGCGGTGATCCCCAACAATGGTGGCTCTGTTGCCACTGATTTTGGCAGGAACCATTTATTTTAGACCATTTATTTAACCATTTATTTATTATTGATTTTACAGAAGTCTATAAATTTAATCATATGATACATGACATTTTTAAAGAAATATACGTTTTAGAGGAAATCTATGATTTCTTGTACCCAAAACATACATTAATTTTAGGAACATACTGTATTGTTTAACATTGATAGATAATAGTTTATATATAAAAGTTTCATATACTATTTCTCTCATCTTATATATCAGAATTTATTAAAATAGAGATAAATCATCGCATACAAGAATGTTTCATAAAATAATATATCAACCAATTATTGAATTATTTAGTAATTGAATGTCTTAGAAGAAAATAAATTATTAAAGGTTTATACAAACATAATGAAACTTTTTATTTCAAACTTTTGTGTACCTATTTTTGATATGCCATTATTATATTATGTGATGATTATAAATTAGAAGAAAATAAATTATTGCTATAATTTTATGTGTAAATTAAACATTTTATTTTCAAATTTTGAATATATTCATCTACAGATATAATAAAAAGAATACTGGATAGTAATTTTTGAGATTTTTTTTATTTTCCATTTTATATAAATAGAGTTTTAAACAATTCATTTTAATACTTTATTTTATTAAGTTTCAAATGAAAACATCCAATTCAAGATGTTTTCTTTTGAAAACTTTCTTAATAAGTAAATAGAAAGAAATTTTATGTTAATAGAAAGTTTATTGTTTAATTAAACCTATCAATATAATTTTTATTATACACTTTTACGTCTCTCTATAATATAGCATGTTTATAAACGTTATACGATACATTAAATAATCTATATTAATCGATTATAATTAATAAATTTTGAATGACACTATAAATTATTTTGCTGTGTAGATTTATTTTGAAATAATTTAGGAAATCCACATATAATAACTTAAATTTCAACATAGAATAACTTTAATTTTAACTGCGACTTTAATTTCGAAAATACAAATGAGCAGAAATAAAAAAAACAATGCAAAGGAAGATTATTTTAAACTTGGATTTATAAATTGTAAATGAAGTTTAAAATAATTAGAATCTGCAAAAAACAAGCAAAGATTTTTTTTAATGTTATTTAACAAATAATTGCTCATATATTTGATAGATGTTTCATAGTCATAAATCTTAAAAATTTTATAAAATTAATCTTATAAAATTTTTAGTAATTTTTCTTTTTTCTTTTTCAGAAGTGCACTGAATAATTCAAATTTACTCACTATATCTCTTCCAGATAATTCTCCATCTTAAAAAAAAATCAAAATCTGTACAATCTTTAGATGAAATAAAGTGTTTGAGAATTACAAAATATTTTTTTTCAAATTTTGTACTTAAATTTTTTTGTACAATAAACAGCGATAGGTCTATGAGGCCCAGTCAAAAAGTTATCAGTATTCTAATTTATATGCAAATTTTTCTCACTTATCATTTCTAACAACAATAAGGACATAATATTCCATTTTAAAATAACATTATTCATAATGTAACAGAGAAGGTCATTTACTTTGAAAATTTCAGGTATATTAATTTTATAGTATTTTGAAGAACAATGTTTTGATAAACATAGGAGTATATAGCAAATGTGTTTCTCATTCTTACATGTGCATGTATTGTGTATAAATCAATTTAGAATTAAAGTGACAGTGAACGAAAAACAATGTATCTACGGGAAAATACCTGCCTGTGGTGGAAAAAAATCTCTAGAAATAGTGTGTTGAAGAATAGAGTGAGAAAGACACAAGTTTTTTGACTTTAAAGTATCATTTACTGAAATAACTTTTTCCCTTGTTTTTGAGAATTATATTTCGTTATAATTTATTTTATGAATTTTAATAATAATTTTAAGTAATTGGAATACTTTAACTACAATAAAAGTATAATGTATTATAAAAAATAATTAATAGTAATGATATAAAACATGTTTCTTTAAGAACATAACATATTCTATTTGCTCTAGAATTATCTTGAAAAAAGAAAATTATTAGATAATGACTTTTCGTAACTTTAAAATGTACAGCATTTTTGATCTCCTTCCAGATACAAAAAATGTGGAGTAAATATTCTATAAGTCAAATAAAAATATTTGACTTTATTTATAAAAAAATAAATAATAAATAAATAAAAAATAATAAATAATAAATAAAAGAAAATAAATAAAATAATAACAAATAAATAAAAATAAATAACTAAACAAAGTAGGTCATTTGGACTTCTTAATGAAAATTACCAACTCAATAAAAAATTTGTGGAAAAATCTTTTTTAATTTTTATAAATATAAAGAACTTATTTTAAGAAATATAATTCATTCATATTTCTTAAAATAAGTTTTCTAAGATATTATAAGCAACAGAAATAAACAACATTTAAAATTATCTATCCATTATTGATATTGAATCATGAAATTCTTTACAGAAATAAAAAACATGACACTACACAACATGGTATATAACCAAAACTATTCTCCTATATTGAATTTAATAGAGAGGAAAAAATGCATTGCATACCTAAAGAAGTATGACAAATTCTAGTGTTTGCAAAATTCGCCAAATACATCCTAGGAACATATAATTAAATAGGTGATATTTTCAGCTGCAAAATAGTTAGTCTCAAATATTAATCTTTATCAAATTCTGCTGTTACCTATTTCTTTTTGTCAAGTTAATGATGATATCAATGCAAAAAAAATAGTGAAAACTACTTTACTTATATTACTTATTTATAAATCTAAAGTATTAATAAATATTGCACTTTTAAATAATTTTAACTTTATTCAAGTACATTAAGACATTATCTTCAAAATATTGAATTCATCAAATTAGAGTCGAAAACTAATTAACTGACTTTATTCACAACTTATTTATTTGTAATACATATTTCTCAACGTCTTTTGTTTCCTGATTTCCTTTTCCGCAAATTCGAATAAAACTAAAATCATGTTCCAAATTATGGTAGAGCATTCTATTTTTAACGAATGGTTTTTAGAAGACAAATTGATATTATTTATGATAAACAACAGATATTAATGTTTAAACCATGCAGATCAAATTAAGGAAAATCAACAAAGTAACTCCTGTAAAAGATATTATTTTGCATAAACATAAATTATTTACTCGTTAATATATTTTTCTTAAATAACATGTAGAGAAACTTAAATAAAACTATTTTTTCCTGCTTTTCTCAAACGCAATTCAATTATTTTTTACTTTGCTTGTACTGAAATAATTGTGACAAACTTAATTGCTTAATAAGATTAATAAATTCATACTTAAACGATAAATGACGAAATTATGTGTATATATTTTCCAAAATATGCAGCTTTAGTTTTTCAGAAGGTCAAAAACTTCGATGATATTTTGTACGCCAAGCAACTGCTCAAATTTAAATAACATTTTTTCTTTTATACAACCTCTAATAAATGATTTTTTATTAAAGGTTTGTGTACAAGAAAAAATAAGGGTGATTTTGGAAGTAGGCATCTTAAAATATTTTTCGTGTTTATATTTGAGAAAAGTTGTAGGAAAAATTGTTTTTTTTTATTACACTACAAATTTAAACAACATATCGAAAGCTCATAGATTTAAATGTCTACTGCATGAAGCCTTCTTTGATAAATTAATTTTTCTTCTCCTATTTTATTTGTCACATTTATAAAGTCATTGTAATAAAATGGGGTGGTCTAATGCTGTATAAATGTTGGATTCCTTATCTACAGATTAAAAGCAAAATTTAATGAAATGTAACATAAACTAATAAAAATTAAAATTACAGTATATTTATTAAAGAAAATATTCAAAAATAAATAATTTTTGTTATTATTTAGGAAACAGTTTTCATTCGATTTGAAATGAGTGGAGAATGTCCATACTTCAAATATATATTTCCAATGAATTTTTTTGCGTTTAGAAAAATATAGATAATTATAATTTACTAAAAACATATATTACTAATGTATTTCTGTACCTCCTGTGATGTAACCTCTAAAAAGAAAAAATTCTTATAATGTAAATAAATTATTTGTTTAGTCAATATAAAATGACCATTCTTACTTTGCGTGCTGTTCTGAAGTGTCTCCCAGAAGTTTACTCGATTATCAAGCAATAAATACCCAATTCAGACAATACCAAATAAGCCAGACAGCTTTACGCTTTATTTGGCAACTTCCTAAGGGATTTTCTGAAGAGATAAATTTCTTTTATGGCATTTCCAAACGTATAAAATTTCGAATAGAACATTTGTTACACAAGTCTTCCTCAACTTGTGTAACAAATGTTGCTTTTTATGT
Source organism: Latrodectus hesperus (assembly GCA_037975125.1). NCBI lineage: Eukaryota > Metazoa > Arthropoda > Arachnida > Araneae > Theridiidae > Latrodectus > Latrodectus hesperus. The sequence continues at coordinate 91,163,858 of CM075853.1, forward strand.
TATTTGCAGTTAAATGCTTGTATTGCATTCAAAAGGAGCAATAGAGCTTAAGGGCATACATGAAAAATAAATATGGCAATTTTTTACTTTTTTACTTTTATTCTGTATGTTTGCCTCCTGACAATGCAAGATTGCTTTTGTCTAAAATAGGATGCACGTGTTTTTTCTTTTTTTCAGTCATTTAATAGATATATATAATAAGAACTAAAAATTCTTCGCATTTCACCAATTACAGATAAGGAAACAATTCATATTTTTAACTTAAATTTTAGAAAATTTCAGTCAAAAGAAATAAATACTATTTTAATTTATGCTATAGAAATATAAAATTTTGACAAATTAGAACATAAAATTAACATTAGTTTTTGTCCAAACTTTTTAATAATAAACTAATAAACGATACTTTAAAAAAAAAAATATATATATATATATATATATATATATATATATATATATATATATATATATATATATATATATATATATATAAAATATATATATATACATATATGTATATATATATATATATATATATATATATATATATATATATATATATATAGGCAATAAAATTATTAAATTATGTAAATTATTATTAATTTTCTTCAAGATCTCGTTTTAACTTAAAATTATTTTGCGAAAACTATAATTTAAATAATTACATTAACCGAGAATGATTCAGTATAAAATTATGTATGTATAATTCTCAATATATAAATTGTATGAGTTTCCCAACATTTGAATACACGATCATAGTAATGCAAATTTATACATATACATTGCCCCAACGATTCCAGTTTGCGGTTGTTGAATTGTTGCAGTTGCTTACTAATGTTTGCACTGTAAACTGTATGTCCTCGTGTACTAGTAATGTCTGCAGAGAAATAGAGAAAACATACCAAGCACAGTTGTTTGCCTGTTAATACATAGTTATATTTTTATTATTTAGTTGAGTTAAAGTTAAATAAGAAAGTTTTAAAGGTTTTTGTATTAATTTCTCTTCTCGATAAATAAATAATATCACACAAAAGATATAGAAAATAATACATAAAATGAAAGCCATCAACTATAATTTATATCTCCTAAACACTGAAGGGACTTTATAACATGAAGATTAAATTTTCAAATAAATTCAGAATAGTATTTCTTTTTCTAATCTCAACAAAAATTTGTGAACTTGTCTTGGTTGCTATTTTTACTGCACCACTTAAGGATAAATTCCCTCCGAATGTCAATTTACTTTATTCTTTCAAAGCTCATTTTTTCCCTTTTTGATTTTATTCGTCATACATATTAATATCATTAAAATGGTTTATTTCGAAAAACTGAATAATAATATTCATATACTTAAGAAATAACGTAAGTAACCGGTTAATTATTCAATGAAAATCATTTGTATAATTTTTTTACAAAGCTAACAAAATGCAAATAAGAAGAGTATGCTTATTTGCTGCTTCATTTTGAGTATGCTTCATTTTGTTGTAAATTTTGCTTCATTTTAAGTAAATTTTCAGAGAGAAAAGCTAGTTTGATAAATTATTCATTAATAGTATATTTTGATAAATACCAATTAATGATGAAATATTTAAATAATATTTAATGCATATGTATTGTTTCGTCTCAATTAATTTTCTAATTTGGATCTACCGAATAATTTGCAAAATAAAGTCCTAAATGCAATATAAATAAAGAAATGGGGACATAAATTGAATTTAAATACGTATTTAGTGTTTTATATAAAATGAATAATAAAGCTGTATGTTCACCCAATTCTTCTTTTAATTTTCACTTTTCTCTGAAATACTGAAGAAATAAAAATTTAACTATAGAATTAGCAATTAATATGTGGCAACACACATTTTAATGCCATTTCTATGTACTTGACTCACTTAATTGTGTAGCAGGTGTAAAACATTGATCGAAATGATTTTAAATAGAAATGTAAGATGAAAATTTCCATTTATGTTTTTATTTTAATTTCTTTTCTGAGTTAGATTCCACTTTTTAATTAGAACCAAAAAAGAGGGAAAATGAATAATTTTTGCAAAACATTAATTTTTCACATTTTAATTATTTTATTATTGCCTTAATTCTTACATTACTATTTTCAATTAAATTTTAAGCAAAGAGGATATTGAAGACAAACTTTGTTACATGCCAAGATTATTATACTTATATCAAAAATTATACTACTTACAAACTTTAAATTTTGTGAGAAAACTTTAAAGTTAGTGATTCGAAATGAAATAATTTTGATTCCAATTAAATTTTTAATATTCTTGTTAAATTACATTTGTAATAAATATACAAGGGAAACACAATCTTAAAGAAGTAATATTTTACAGAAATGTGCAATTCCGAGTAAAAGCTTTTTTAAAACATTAAAAAAAATATTTTGCAAAATATATAAATTTTATGCTCTAAACATTTAAAAAAAATTATAAAATTTTTTCAGTTTTTTTTTTCGACATTCCTTTTTGACATTGCAAGGAGATCGAAATAAAAATAAATACGTTAAATATAAAAGGACATTTCTCTATACCATTTTATTTTCTAATTCCTTTTATTATTTATGTCAGGATAAAATAATCATCCTTGTTGCATTGAAAAAGAATACAAAAAGGCAGATAAAATGCTTTATATGAAATTCAAAACAATAAATAAATAAAAGAGGTAAAATTCATAAATATCGAATGCAACATAAATAAAGTATAGCAAAAACATAATTAATTTATTTTATTACGCAGCTTGTTTTTTGCTATATTAATTGAATTTCACCAAAACATTATATCTTCAAGCTAATTTAGCTCTATTGAACAAAAATAAGATATATATTTATTTATATTCATTTGAAGAAAAATAGGTAACATCTTTTACTTTCATTATAATTTAAAAATAAAGTAAAAATTTTGTTGAAGATTTTAAGAGATTTCTTTAAAAAAAATCTGAGTTAAAATAAATAAATGTAAATAACATTTGAGTGAAACTTGAAATATTTTTAAATTCGGTTTTCTCTTTTTTCACTGCTTATGGTATTTTTGTTTAATATATTTTGCTTTTAAAATCATTTGAGGAACATAATTGCTGTTCATTTATCTGCAATAATTATTTATGATAAAATTATTTCATTGACATAATGATTTGCTTTCAATTCGGATTACCCAAAGAAGAATTATTTCTGATTATGCTACCGTTCAGGCAAAAGAATATGCAATATACTGAAGATATTTATAAACTATATATTTCTTTTTGCAGCTCATGCACTAATAAATTATTTTTCCCTTTACTCTAAGAAACATATAATAATTATAACTAGATTAAGAAATACTTAATCTAGTTAAATTTATTAACGAAGAAAAATGGATTAGTTTTGACTAAATAATAGATAAGGCAACGAACAATGATCTATTGACCCTTCGAAGCTTAGGAAATCATAGAAGTATTCATTGCATTTCATTACATTTCAGATATTCAAATATTCAGTATAATTCCGTAAAATGTCAAAATTATTTATAGAATCTATAAAAAATGTAGTACCTTTCGAAAGCTTTTTTATACTATTTCAAGAATCAATTGTTTACAGTTTTCTAGCTGAATCGATCCTGCGCACGTAGAATAAATTTATGAAATATTCCAGCATTTTTAGTATATTATTTAAAATACACATAAATATTGTCGCATTTATCTTTAGAAGTCAAAACGTTATGTTCAATAAACGTTTTCTACAACGTGAATACTTAAGTTTTTGAATTTTAATATTAATAATAAATACACAATGAACATAAATTTAGAAATATTAATGATCCTTTTACTTCCTAAAATATATTTGAATACCGAATTGTCTACATTTTTTACAGAATCTATCTTGTGTTTGTACACTTTTAAAGCAAACAGAATTTTATATTTGGTAATGTAAATTCTATTTATTTTAAATAAATATTAACATGTATTTATTTAGTGAAAAACTCTAATCCACACACAAAAATCTGCTAGCTAACCAAGCATTCAGTACTTCATTGAACTAGCTTTTCTACATTAACATTTTTATTTTTATTGCGAATGAAACGTATTTCTAGTCTCTAAATAAGCAATTGAGAATATATATTTTATTCATAACAGGGTAAATACAAATTCTTCTAACAATCTTAAAACTAAGCAACAAATAGATGCACGAAATCTTAAGTAATTGATTATAAAACTTTTTAACGGAATGGAGTGTAAGGTTTTATATTTCTTTACCATTATAGATATCAGGTAAACTAAAATAACTATCACTGAAATTTGAATTTGATGAATTCAAAGATTTTTAGTGCAAATTATATATCATTGTGAATAATTTATTGAGATTTGATTACACACACTAAATTAAAAACTATAATTTCAATGAATTCTTCATTGTAGAAAGACTCTAGTATTAGAAATAAATTTTCTTCACAAAAATGTTTTCAGTTTTGGAAATAATTTGAAAAATGCAAAGTAAGAAATGTAAAATTTGAAAGTTATGATATGCCGATTTATTTATTTTTGTTTTTGAATATAAGAAATGACATATAAAAGCGAGATAGCGAGTTTTTTTCCCAAAAATGCATGTTTTAAATAAGTAACCGTCCAAATTTTAGAATTTTCACAAATTGATGTAAATAATATTTTAATACTATATATACATAACATTATAATAATGAATTATATGTTTTCAAAATATCTTCTAAGCTATAGGTTATCAATAAGAACTTTATTTTACAGCTCTTATAAATTTCTTTCTGAATCCATGTTAGACAGCTTAAAGAAAAACATGAGTAATGTTTTCTTTAAGCTGTCTAACATGGATTCAAGTTTATTTGATTAGAAATTCCATTCTGTAAAAATCTGTAAGAATTTACAACGGTTTGGAATTTAATCTTCATATACATATATATATTATTATATATACATATATATAATATATATACATATATATATATATTCTTATATATAATATATATATATATATATATATATATATATATATATATATATATATATATAAAGATTAAAAAACAAATTATCTTTTTCGTGCTATTTAATGCAAAGTTTAGAACAATTTTATCTTGAAGTATTAATGAATTTTTAATTATAAACAAATATAAATATAATTATGAATTAATATGTATACATTATTTTATATTACATGTAATTTAAATTACAGCATTAGTATTCGCCATATTAGTTTGTCGTAAAAATTCATCTATAAATGTATTCATTGATAACATTGTAAAATAATTAACTTATAAGCAGAAACAAATATCAGCAGTATAGCATTAACTAGTGAAAGCATAAGAGTGACAATTATTTCAGCAAGTGTATCTGAAATAGTGTATAAGCAGTATAAATAATTTAGTGTGTTTTGCTATTCTTAATTGTTCTTTATTAGTTAGAGATAAGTGCATGGATTACTTGATTTCAAACACTATTTCATATTTTTATATATACATTTTCTTCCTGTGTGCATATTTACTAAAATAAATTATAAAATGTATGTTATCAAAATAATTCCAAATTTTTATGGAAATGTTCCTATTTGTTCCATGATTATTTTGACACAGTGGGAAAATATGAATGCCTGTTCTGCTTCGTTTAAATGTACTTGTCATACTGATTAGAAAATATTAGGATGTGATTATTTAATACAGAAAGTTTTTTACAAATATTTGTTGAATCAAATAAATTTTTTGAGAATTATTTGGTCAGATTTGAATGACATTAATTTACACTTCTAGAAATATATTTAAAACATTTTTAACTTAGACATTCACACTTTATATGTTCAGCTGCTCTGAAATTTGGTTTCTTTTAAGATTTATAAAATTAAATATTTTCATTGCGTAAGGTGTTTATATTCCTGTGCACATGCATACGAAAGTTAATAAACATTACTCTGGAAACTAAATTTTATTATTAGGATAGTTTTTTTAACTGATTAATTTTTTAAGCCCCTATCATAAAAAATTATTAAATAATAAAATATGATTAAATATCTTATATTTATTTCATTTTTTTAGCATTTCAGAATGAAAGAACTAACATTTAGATTATGAAATTATCTTCAAGGTAATTGAAAACCAAAAAAGCACTTTTATGTTAAATTCATGTTTAAAAATACTATTCAATAGCCCTAATACTACTGTATGAATGAGAAGGAAGTCAGAGAGAGAGAGAGAGAAAGATAAAGAGAAGAAAGAGAGATCAGGTATTTTTCTCATAATTTCCACATAAAATTGTGATATACTAACTTCCATATATAATTCATGAATTTCTTATAAAATTGTGATACTCATATTCATGATTTTCATATAAAATTATGATACACTGCCTTTGGACATATTTTAAGAAGACAGCATCTCAAATAGTTACTTTTATGATCATAAAATAAAAAGAAGTTTAATATCTATAAAGTAATTCTTTTTTAAAAGCTTAGTCAATGGTAAGGCTTTGTCACTTTGTTTTCCTTATGTTAGTAATACTAATTTAAATATTTAATTATAGAGGAATAAAATTGCATCGATAGTAAAATTTATAGTTTTGATTTTAGGTTAGAAATATAATATATTGTATATATAAAACAAAAGGTTTGATTTTCATGTAATTTGAACAATACAATTTGTATTTGCATCTTTAAGTTTACCTAATGAATGAAAAATTTTGAATTTCTACTAAGCATCATAATTAAATTAATTAATTTCACAAGAAAATGCAAGTTTTGATACACAAAACAATAATTGCTAAGAATTATGACTTATTAATATGCTAAAGGCATGTAAAATACAATTTTTGATATTCATAATTCCTTTATTTTTCAATAAATACATTCAGGGGAATAATGATATTTTAAGAAGAGATTTTTTTTGCTCTTATTTTGTAGCCTTACTTCTATTAGATTTTGGTATGTACACATACATGCATATCTTTTGAATTATTAGTGCTTTAGTTAAATTATTTACTTTATTGAATTCAATTCATTTGGTAGCTTTTTCCGTAATTTATCGTAATATAATTTTTTAATATATGAAGCTTTAAATCGAGAAAAATATAAGTAGTAGAAAAATTGTTGAAAATGAAGAAGAAATTGAAAAAAAATGGCAATAAATTTAATACCTAGTCCATTTACTTATAAATGAAATTCATGCGTAACTATTCATACTTCTTTAGCTTAATGGTTATCATGTCTTAAAACAAAAACTTCAATTTTACAAATACTATATACACATTTCAATGCTAAAATCTTGAAGATTTAAATCATATATATGTTTACGGAATATTTAAAATTTATTTTTAGTTATTAGAAATTTTAAATATTCAGACACATAATTCTTCGGTTACAATTTTAAAGAAAGAATAGAAGGATATTACACAAAAATACTTTTGTAATTTATATTAGAAAAAAATAAAATCAGTGTAGTGCAAATATAATATTATGATAAAACTTAATAACTTAATTTAAATCAAATTATAAATTTGTTAAATTTGAAACTTAGTTGAAAATTTATAGAATATAATCATTAATTTATGCACATACTATATGTGAATAACATGAAATATTTCTCAGTAAATAAGAGATTACGTGTTAGAGCTTATGTTAATAAATCAAGCACAGCTGGGATGGGAAATCACTTCAGCTGTGAGATTAAACCAGTATGATACCATGGCAACTGTATTCTTCTTCACAGCATAAACTATTAAATACGAGTAATAATTCTCAGATACTGCGATATTCAATAAATTCCAAATCACAAGTATTTGCTTGCGGTAATGGTTTGTATCATTGGAAAATAAGGTAGTAATTCAATCTATCTCATTGATCGCGTTCATAACCACCAATAATTTAATGGAACACAGATCTGTTAAACTAATTATGTAACTGAAATTTAGCAGATATTTTAAAGCCTTGTTGTCAAGTTAGTTTTAAAGATAAATTGCATATGAAATTTTGCAAACAAACTTTAATTACTGTTTAATGAATCATCATTGCCAAATTTATATTTCATACATTAATCTAATTTCCAAAACTACTGCCTTATTTTGAGTCTAAAGATGCCTTACTTTATAGATGTACACTTTTATAGTTTTACAATTATTCCGTACTTACATTCAATACATCTAGATGATTAAGTCACATTATTTAATGATAAATAATTTAAAAATTAATAAAATAAATAAATAAAAACAATAAAGGAATCGATCAAAGTGTCAAACACAAGTCTGTTTTCAAAATTTCTATTTTTATTTAATCCATTTAATGTGTGATAGAAAATAGAAAAAAATATTGATAATTTTATATTGAGATGAATATTATTCAATATGAACTTAAAGAAAACATTGATATCAAAATAATAAACAATATTTCTTAAGAAATAAATAATTTAATATGAAAAACTATTCTTTAAAGTACCATTTTTCATAAAGGCGAAATCACGTTTAGTCAGAATCATATATCTTCGATATAGTATCAATTTTGCTATTGTTCATACTATATATTGAATAGACGGCCGTGGTAGCCTAGTGGTTAGGGTATCGGTCTACCATCCGGAAGGACGGGGTTTGATTCCCATTGCCGCTAAAGACCCACCGAGTACATGCGATAAACGTGCTCGTTAAATCTGTGAAATCGAAAGTCCTGTGGTCGGTCGTTGAGCAGTTACCATGGGTGCAATGGTCTGGAGAAATTTACTCCCCCTTCAGATCAATGCCAAAATTGAGGAGTAGATCGTAGATCCTCTGGTGCTGCCATCTATCGGAGAATTTGAAGAGCAAAAGTCGTACTTTCACCTTCATGGTGCTCTGATTAAACGAAAGACGCTCCCAATTGACTTAAATTCGCATTGCCAAGGCATAGCGAGCTTGGCTTGTCCAAGTGTCATAAGCAACAACAACAACACAACAACAACATATATTGAATAGCT
>CM075853.1:91177793-91279297 GCA_037975125.1 Latrodectus hesperus
ATACCCTGGATTTGTCAATTATTTTTTTACGTAAACCTTCTCTTAAGTAGATAAATGAATAAACTTTGTATCCATCAACATTCATCTACAAAAGCAATGTGGAATTCTTATACGAGCCGAATTGGTACATGTGGACCTATAATTAAATTATTCGTAAGAAGAACACATAGAAGCATTTTATTGTTACAATATCCTTCACATATTTCTTCGTATTGACCACTAACAATTAATTTTGATGACTAATATAAAATCGGATATCATTTGTATTATGATGTAATTACTCATGAATTTAACCTTCCCAAAGAAAAAATATTTAATATTTGTATTGATATATAAGTTGCATATTTAACCGAGCCAACTAGTATGGATTTACTACTTATCTTGTTTATCTTGCATATTTTAGTTTTTATTCTTTCTCATCACCTTAGCTGATAAAATGTCAAGTTGTTCATTATCGTCTTTAGCATTTTCCCTGCTTATATCATGAATTAAAAAGTGTATTATTCAATTGAAATTATAGTTTAGTACCTTAAAGCTTTTTCATACTTAGCAAAAGTTTCATAAGAAAAGTGCGTGTAAGCTATTCTATTAATTGTTGAAATGATTGTAGTTGGAGATATCAGCAAATAATGTAATGCGTAATTTTCTTTTACAAGAAGTATTCACTTTTTTGGCAAATCAAGGAGTGGGATTGTTTTCAACATTCATATTTAAGAAACCAGTGTATTTGCCATCATAAACCGAAAAATAGGAGAGTCCTTAATTAAGAGGAAAAAACCAAGTAGAAGAATCAAATACTTATTCTACTGCTTCCAAAAATAGCATTTCACATTAAAGATATTGTAACCAGGACCTATTTTATGCGCCCCAACAGTCGTTAGCGAATAACGAAATCTTCGGCTGGGTTGGTTACTGCTGATTAAAGATATTGTAACCAGGACCTATTTTATGCGCCCCAGCAGTCGTTAGCGAATAACGGAATCTTCGGCTGGGTCGGTTACTGCTGATTAAAGATATTGTAACCAGGACTTATTTTATGCGCCCCAGCAGTCATTAGGGAATAGCGGAATCTTCGGCGGGGTTGGTTACTGCTAATTAAAGATACTGTAACCAGGACCTATTTTATGCGCCCCAGCAGTCGTTAGCGAATAACGGAATCTTCGGCTGGGTCGGTTACTGCTGATTAAAGATATTGTAACCAGGACTTATTTTATGCGCCCCAGCAGTCGTTAGGGAATAGCGGAATCTTCGGTGGGGTTGGTTACTGCTGATTAAAGATATTGTAACCAGGACCTATTTTATGCGCCCCAGCAGTTGTTAGCGAATAGCGGAATCTTCGGCTGGGTCGGTTACTGCTGATTAAAGATATTGTAACCAGGACCTATTTTATGCGCCCCAGCAGTTGTTAGCGAATAACGGAATCTTCGGCTGGGTCGGTTACTGCTGATTAAAGATATTGTAACCAGGACCTATTTTATGCGCCCCAGCAGTTGTTAGCGAATAACGGAATCTTCGGCTGGGTCGGTTACTGCTGATTAAAGATATTGTAACCAGGACTTATTTTATGCGCCCCAGCAGTCGTTAGGGAATAGCGGAATCTTCGGCTGGGTTAGTTACTGCTGATTAAAGATATTGTAACCTGGACCTATTTTATGCACCCCAGCAGTCGTTAGCGAATAACGGAATCTTCGGCTGGGTCGGTTACTGCTGATTAAAGATATTGTAACCAGGACCTATTTTATGCGCCTCAGCAGTCGTTAGGGAATAACGGAATCTTCGGCCGGGTCGGTTACTGCTGATTAAAGATATTTTAACCAGGACTTATTTTATGCGCCCCAGCAGTCATTAGGGAATAGCGGAATCTTCGGCTGGGTTGGTTACTGCTGATTAAAGATATTGTAACCAGGACCTATTTTATGCGCCCCAGCAGTCGTTAGCAAATAATGGAATCTTCGGCTTGGTTAGTTATTGCTGATTACTCTCTGAGTGCAAGAGCGACGCCTTTCGCAGTCAGGTTACTATGGCTATTTAACGGCTATGCTAACTGTATTATGAATTTTAATTTCAATTGCTTCACATGAATACTGTATTTTATTCATACTATCTTCAACTGAGCATAAAAATTTCTGATAAAGATACATTTAGGATTTGGTGGTCAAAAACAATCCAAAAAATTTGAAATTTGATTACCCCTTACAGATTTTTCTATTATCCATATCTTATTATTTTTATCATATAAAAAGATAAATAGCTTTTAACATTCATGTTTTTACTGCAATAAGGTTTTTAATGAATTATGGATCACTTTTCTTTTGATTTAATAGCAATCAATATGGTAATTAGACTGTCAATAAAATCACTATTTTCTAGAGTGATCCCCAAAACAAAGGTTTCAAAAATGATAAAATGTTCAAAGATATGCTAGAACAGACCAACAGGAGTACTTATTTTATTATGAGAAGATATTCAATTTAATTACCTTATTGAATTGCATGAATGATACTTTAATATCTATAATAATAGTATTTAACAGAAAATAAATATAAGCGAAATAACAAGTGATTTTCTTTATTATTCATTTTCTTGATTGTTGTACAAGTATAATATATTTTAGTCCAAAACTCTTTTAAGTAAGTACATTAAAATTCCTAAGTATATTTTTCACATTTTCCTAAATTTGAATAAGATTAAAACATATAAAAAGATGTTAGTATTATAATTAAGCGAAACGTTTTTTACACGAAATAGCAAGCTATTAGCTTTAGTTATTTTTTAAATTGATGAATACTTTAATTTTTTACGTAGATAGTTATTTTTTAACTGCGGGGTTAAATTTTCAATCAAATATAACTATTTTAGATAAAAATTTAGCTTTATTTCATATTTTTTCCAACAAAATGTGCTAAATTTTGTACATAAAGTTTTTACTTTTTATTCGATAATTTATTAGGTAATAATTTTGATAATGTAACATACTTGTGGATTCAAACATGTCTACGTTAAGTAATTTATTATTTAATAATAAAATACGTAAAGAATGAGAAAATCGAAATTCGAATCCCTTTATTGAAACTACTTGATTCGTAATGTTAGATTCATTTATTAATAAAATTACTTTTCTTTCCAATATATTAATGTTGTAATCCAATAAAATATGTATCACAAAATCTAGAAATTTTTAAGCTATAACACCGCAAAATAATTAAATTACCTAATTAAATGCGAAGTTTCTTTTTTCTGTATCCTTCATTATAAATAATTTTATCAGTAGAATTTTACCATTTAGATCTTTTAATCAGTTTTAACTATAAAAACAATAATAAATTTACATAAAACAATGTATAAAGGATAACATTTATAAAATACAATTTCTTATTATTTTTAATTAGTGACATTTATTATTATCTTTTGTAGAAATTGTATGGTAAGCTTTATAAGTATTTAAATCCTTTAATAAATAACCAAACTGCTTGTACATAAGAGTTTCTAGAAAAAGAAAATTCGTAACATTATTATTTCATTTGCCTAAAATATTAATCAAAATTAAATTTTTATAAAGTTTTAAAACATATACACATACTCACTTACAACTTGTACATATATATGTTTATTTATATGGGTATATTCATTTTATATACATTATAGTTGTATGTACATATTGTTATGTATTTTTAGTTTATAGTCATTTAATACAAATTAAATAAAACTGCTTTTACTTCTCAGCTGACGATCCATATTAAAGAAAAGTCAACAACAAAATTTTCACAAATCTTACCTGTGATCAATATAGACAATACAAAGTCACAAATCACATAAATCAAAGATGATTTCAAGAAATAAAATTATTTGAGTGGACTGTAATGGTTATTAACATATGGGAAATGTAATGCCAGTTAGCAATGTTGTATTTTAATTGCAAGATATGTAACCAGTTCATAGAATTATGTCAGCCTATATCAGCGTATATATGGTTTAAAAATGAAAATCTGCCCTGAATTAAATCCGTCTGGTATTATTGGAAGTTCTGTTTCCTATAAGAATATAACAAAGACCTGTTAAATAAGGTGTCAAAATGAAAAAAATCAATTTAAACAATGGATTTTAAATTATCAAAACATACAATTTTTATAGCTTTTCTCTTATCTACTTCATGAACATATACTTTAAATTATTATAAAATTCCACCATTTTAATTTCAATTAATTTTAACATTTCAGTGCAGCATACATCAGTTTGTATACATTATTTTTTATCGAAGAATGTGCAGGATAAAGAAATGAAATACAAATAAGGTGTTTCTCAATTTCAGAATGTTGTTTTTCTATTTTTAAATACATTGTAAAATCTAATATACCGAATAATTTTGAAATATTGATTGACCTTATTGGAAATCTTGGCGATCATCAAAAAATAATGTAACCCTCTTTGCCAACTGAGTATTGATGACGTCATGTTGAGATTCCATACCCCTACTCGAAAAAATGGTAAAACGAATGCTACTATGTTTTGATCCTTAAAAAATATAGTTGCGTGAGCACCAAAGCTAAATCTAGTAAATATATCTGACCTTCTATACTGTTTTTTTAATAATAAATAGATAAATATGGATATTGAAGAATTTTTCTTTGATCATGTGTATAGATGGAATGTTCCTGAACGAATCCCGGGACGAATGTGAGATTAGAGTTAATTTTCTCTTACAACTTGATTTCTTATGGTAATTAAATTGTTACCAAAAAACTTGTTTAAAAACTCTAACTATAAAAATTTTTCAAGTACATTTAGTATAATTCATATAAAGAAAATATTTACGCTAATTTATAAAACAGAGGCCTTTATAGAAATTATTAGTTTTCCTATTTTATAATGCAATAAGTTATGTACAACATGGTGTATCTTTGCATGGTATTAATTGCATCTAGTAATATAAACATTGTCCGAGAAGATAAAATATTGATGGTTGAAAATAAAATTATATTTCAATCAATCTGAAAACCATTATAATGATATAAATAGAATTCTTTAAATGTTAACCAAGTCAAACCAAAAAGATAGTGTTTTAATCAAATTAAGGATTCAAAGAGTCATATAGGCAAATTAGGGCTTCATTAAGTATCCTATTACATCATTTTAATTATAAATTTTTTTTTAGTTTTAAAATATAAAGGAACAACGATAGGGGCATTAAATATAGCCTTAATATTAATCAATTCCAATATTATTAGTTTATGATTTTGTGAAGAAAATGTAAATCACTTAACAAAACAAAAATTTTAAAAATATTATTTTTCTGTTTTTTAATACAAGTTTAAATTGCAAGTAATCTGTAAAAACATTTACACGAATTGTAGAATTTTATTTTTTGTTTCTCAGTTTAATCTCTTGTTTATGATAAATGAATATGACCAACTACTTGTGTGAAAAAAGTTTTTTTAACAGGCTTTTTAAAAAGATGTCTAAAAAACACATAAAACTTCTTATTATTAAATTATTGATGTTGTTGATGTCATTTAATTTTATTCAAATCATTACAAAAAAACTTTTATTTCTTGTTCAGCAAGATTAATTGCTTTCTTTATAATACACACACACACACACACACACACACACACACACACACACACACACACACACACACACACACACACACACACACACACACACACACACACACACACACACACACACACACACACACACACACACACACACACACACACACACACACAAAGTTTTTTATAGAGGATTTCATGTGTTTTGTAGAATTCGAAATATAGTAACACTTTGAAATCAATTAAATTAAAAAAAGACATTTTTATGAAGGATGAGTTAAAATCTAAACATTGGTAATGTTCTTATTTTTTAATTACATGACAAAACATTTATGTTAAAATATAAATTTATTTTAGGTAAATCACTTCCAAAAATAACTTTCCCAATCAGCAATCTTTAATTAATAAACTCAATAATTTTGACTTGATATTTTCTTGACCTTTTGTTATTCAGTATTAAAGTCTTGATATTTAACATGATCTGCTAAGGATCAGTTATTCTTCGTAAAAGTGTTTTAGTTAGTCTAGTAGCTACTAGTAGTACTTAGTTAGTAGTCTTATCTAGTTTATTCTTAGAAAAAACCTCAGTATTGAACCCAGGTATTTTGCAATAATGGGAAAGGAATATCACGTACCTTCTTTTTGGAACTCTTGTTTATGATAAATGAATATGACGAACTACTTGAGTGAAAAAGTTTTTTTAACAGGCTTTTTAAAAATATGTCTAAAAACACATAAAAACTTTCTATTATTAAATTCTTTACTAAGCAGTGCTAAATAAAGCTAGACATATTTTGATGTTCAAAAGCTTTGTTTAAAATGACATCTATTTTTGAAATCAGTGTAGTCTCGTGAGATTAAAAAGTAAAATTTAAGATTTCGTTAATAAATAAGTCGCACATGATCTATAAAAGCATATAGGATTTGCATAAAAATAAACTATTCACGCTTATATGACTGAAATTACGATTTGTGCTTATAAATAACATTCTCATTAAGTTTCAAATATATTTACTTATAATTTCCCCAAATTTTCATTATTTATTTGTTTGAAGCATATGCTATTTATGTTCACACACATATTTACAAACTAAAATTAATAATTTTATAATTATTATCTAAAATTTGAAAATGACTATTGCGAAAAAGTCCAAACATACTTTTTAAGATGTAGCACAGATATTGACAGGATTGTAATATATTTTGTCGCTCCTCTGTGTCTTCTTCACTTGATAGAAGCATAAATAAAAATTACTTTATCTATTAAAATATTTTAATCTAAAAATGTATATACTTGAAATTTTTATTATAAAAATTTGTTTTTATTTCATGACCATTAAAAGTAAAATTTTTACTAAAACAAAAACTAGAATTATTTTAATATGACATCAACTATTGTGAGTTTATATATTGTAAGAATAATGAAATACGGCAATATTTTTAAGTAGGGAATTAGTGATTAATACCATAAGAATATTTTATTATTATATATAATAATTAACCAATATTAAATAATAATTCATCATAAAATTTCATTAAAATGTAAAAAGTAAATATATGTTTTGAATATTTTTCTCTTTTTCTATTAATCAATATTTAAAAAAATTGTTTTAATAGATATTGTAACTAATGAAGTCATTTTTAAATCAAAGATAATATTTCAGTCCTTATTAAAAGCAAATGAAACAAATTAAAAATGTATTGCAATAAAATTTTCTAGTATAGTCAAAAGCAAATATCACATTCTTTTTCAACAAATAAATAAAGATATTTTATTCAAATATATGTTGTGCTAATGAAATAAATTATCATTGTTGTTTCTGAAATATTGTTTTTAATTTTAGTTTTAATAAAAATGTCTCAACCTCATTATGTGATGGAAATACAAATCTTTAATTATGGTTTTAATTGATTCATTACTGTTAACAAATTGAAACAATATTAACATTAGGTTATTAATTATCTGCATTGTTTCCTCAATTATAATGAGAATTAAACTTCATTTTCCTCAATTATGCGTAAAGAAATTTTAAAGACAAATAAATTAGAATAATTTTATTTACTTTAAAAAAACCCGTAAATTTGAATGTGTGATTTAATTAAAATAAATATGAGAACTAGTGAACAGAAAACTACATTATATGCAAAGAAAATTAATTTAAATCATTGAAACATGTTTTCTTTAAAAATTTAATTGGTATTTACAATTTTATTTTGCTCTTAATAATTTATTTTCATTGCTGAAAATGAGAGAAAGGTGAATAAAGTTCTCTAAATTTGCTTCGTTACAAATTTTATGTTTTCTTTCTAGTATTTTGTAACCTGACATCCTGAAACATAAGATATTTCGATTCACAAGACACACCCCTTAATAAACTTGCAGAAATTTTACCTCAAGTTCCGGTAAGAAGCAATGTTATACAAAGGAGATTTATAATTTTGTAAATTTTGAAATGCATTTTGAAATGAAATAAAAACTATAATGGGATTAAATATATTTCTGCTTTTCACTTACAAAAGACTGAAAATTATTTTTACTTAATTGTTCCAATAAATAATTTTTTTTAACTATATTAGTTTATATTCTAATCTATTTCTGCACAACATGAACGTATAATTTATAACATTAGTAATATATATATATATATATATATATATATATATATATATATATATATATATATATATATATATATATATATATATATATATATATATATATATATATATATATATATATATATATATATATATATATATATATATATATATATATATATATATATATATATATATATATATATATGTATATAAACATTTCATTTCTTTTTAAAATCCGTAATTTAAAAACAATTTAACACGTATTGCTAAATTCAAAAGTGTTAAGTAAAATTCCACTGGATTAACATAATTTTTATTTATGGTTGTCATAAAATATATTTTGTAAAAATCATGCGAGAATGAATGCTTTTTGATTTCTGTCCAAATCATTTTGAATAAAACATTACGTTTTGCCAAAGAATCAAGTTGTTGGATAAAAAAGTAGTTTATGTAAGAACCTTACATGCATTTTATATTTGTCACTTTAAAAATATCTAGAAGATAGAAAACAGCTGGAGAAGATTTTTCAAATATTGAAAAGTTAAACATGCATCATAAAACAAAAAAATTATGGGAATTATTTTTGTAACCATATATATATATATATATATATATATATATATATATATATATATATATATATATATATACTTAGTTACTGTTAACTGGTACTAGAGTAAATGTTGAATGTGCTGTCCAATATTTGGAAGTACAGCTGTGAGACAAGTCACCACGTCATTCATAACATTTAATGACATTTCTTGTTTTATGAAAAGCACATTTTGGTGGAGGGCATCTTTCAGTGCTGTTAGTCATGCAGTTTGGTCAAGGTATGTTTTTGGCTTCGAGAATTCCCACATCCAGAAGTCACAGGGTGATAGATCAGGAGTTCTTGGAGGCCATGCGTGATTAAAGTTGCGACTGATAATGCCATCTTCCTCAAATATTTAGCGTAGCAGCTGTTGAACAGGCAGAGTAATAGGAGGTGGTGCTCAATCTTGAATAAAGTTGACTGTCTGAAGTGTCTGCCACGTTTGCAGTTCAGGAATAATGCTGTTCTATAACAGTGTTTCTTAACACAGGCCAGTGACAGTAAGCGTTTTGAAACCCATTTGTGGTCTCCTCGAAAAAGAATGGACCAATTAGGAAATAAGTAATAAAGTCACACCAGACTGTCTATTCAGGCTGCTGAAAGAGTACTTCAACAAATGCATGTGAATTTTTTGTTGTCCGCAATCGACTATTGTGGGTGTTAACAGTACCGAAAGGTGTGAAATGCTCTTCAGCAGTCAGTGTGAAGCCAGTCCTATTGCTCAGCCATTGTAGTGAATATCTAATTTGCAAAATCTCGGCAAGATTCAAAGTCAGAAGATTTCAATTCTTGGGTATGTTGCAACTTGTTGTAATACCGTACCAGAGCTATTCGCAGTACTCTCC
The DNA here is from genome assembly GCA_037975125.1 of Latrodectus hesperus. NCBI lineage: Eukaryota > Metazoa > Arthropoda > Arachnida > Araneae > Theridiidae > Latrodectus > Latrodectus hesperus. The sequence goes on from CM075853.1 coordinate 91,187,384, forward strand.
AGACACTTCCTTACGACACTCCTATCTGCCTAGAAACGTTGCGAGCCCTGCACTCTCATGTGAAGAACCTGTGAGCATGGATTGATCCGCTGTCGTGGCAACAGCGGCTACTGTTGAAGGATGTTCACTTCTGGGATGTGTTGCCAAAGAACCTGTTGATTTAAATTTATTCATCATTTTGTACGAAGTGGACCACGTTTTGGGTAGTTTGCTATCTCGCATACCCTTTATGTAGCGATTTTCTCGCAATGGCGCAGTGGTACTTTCTGAATTCTTATAACACAGCTTAACTAAGAAATGTTTCTTAGTTATAGACAGCATTTTGATGCAGGTAAGCGTCGATTACCATCAAGGCCAGCAAAACTATTTTTTTTATTTGTTGCCATGGAAAACCCGGTTTCTTTTCTATCCGTGTGGTGCAAACCGTATCTTTGTAATGTAACATTAAACTCATTAGGACTTTGATTATCTTAATTGAAATATTTAAGCATAGTTTTTAAACCTTATTACACTCGTATCCATAAATTAAGGATATTGCAAGTTTAAGCAAAGAAAGAGACAGAAGCAAAACAAATGTAACTAATTCGTAAAATATTTTTATTAAACAAAAGGTAAATAGCAAAAAAGATGCTATATGTTTGACATCGTTAGTAAAAATTGCAATTTTTACTCCCTGGACCAGATTTTAAAAAAGAGCCTATTTCCAAAAACCAATAAAACATAATTGCAGTGATGGTTAACTCATAGTATGCCTCCCCAGCCGATGCAATACAGGCCGTACAATGCCTAGGCATGCTGTGCATCAAATTATCGATCGGATCTTGGGCAATATTACACCGCTCATCAAGCTATACTCTCCGAAGTTCAGGTAGATATGTGGGACGGGGTTGACGGGCCTCAAATTGTCAGCCAAGCATGTCCCACACGTGCTTTATTGGATTCAAATCCGATGAGTATGCTGGTCAGTCCATACGGGTGATATCCTCCGACTGAAGGCATTCGTCTACGATGTTTGCACTATGAGGGCGGGCGTTGTCATTCATAAACAGAAATTCTGCACCCATGGTGCTCTGAAACAAACGTACATGTTGTACCAGAATGACATCCTGATAGATGTGGCCTGTCATGGTTACATTCTGAACATGCAGGTTAATTCTGGATCCCAGAATAATTTTTCCCCAAGTGAGTAATCCTGCACCACCGTAATGGTGTCGTTGAATGGTGTTCTCTTGGTGGTAAAGGGTACCTCACCCTCTCCATATGAAAGTCCAGCAAGAATCAAACTGAAAGCTAAACCTGGATACGTTGGAAAACATCACGCAAGATCACTGTTTTGGTGTGCACAATACGTGCTCTCTTCTCCAGGCTAACCGCAAGCGACAGTGAGTTGCGGTAAGTGGAACACATCTGACAGACCTACGAACATATGGATCAATGTGCCCTAAGGGTTGTAGACGGTATGCTTTGAAACTGTCGTACCGGTAGCTGAAGTGAGCTGACAAGACAGGTCTGATGCTGTGTTCCGTTTGTTTCTTTTGTCAGTAACTGCCAAATACCGGTCCTCATTCTGCGTTGCAACTCGGGGGTGACCTGTGCTGTTACGTCTACTTACATAACCATCATCTTGGAACCGTTGCCATTGCCTGGAGATATAACTCTGTGTGATTCGAAGTTCCTCGGATACTTCCAACTGGGTAAATCCACATTCCAAATGGTCGATAATTCTACCACGTAAAACATCATCCAAATGCTGCCTTTGTGACATAACTATGCGGTTATTGCACAGAAAGGCTTTTAAAACGCTTGTGAATAATTTTACTTCTTTGCAACCATTCCTTACATACCCCTCTGTAACACTCTCGTCTTTGCGACGTAAAATCTGAGTTTTTTTGTAATTTGCATGTCATTCTTCAAGATGTGTGTGATAATTCTACAGGTGAAATTTTTATTTTAGAGTTCAATTTCTGTGTGATTCTGAATTATTCTTAATTTATCGACATTAGTGTAAGTTAAAAAAATTTCTATGATATACTAATATATATCCACAAATATTGAGGCAAATGATAAATCTGATCATAAATTGCATTTTTAAAAATTACAATAACATGTAACCGAGCTTCAACATGTAGTTTTAAATCTTAGAATGACGTATATTGTATTTCATTTAAATATACGTATAAATGATTATATTTATCAATGCATAGAGAATTTTCGATAAAAACTAACACAAATTTTAATTCATTACAAAATGTTTTCCACTAATATATTGACGTGTATTGTTTTATCAAATTTCTCAATAAGCTCTGAATTTTCTATTAATAAACTAAAATGATTATGAATTCACTAATTTAAATTATTTGTTAATAAAATGAAATTAATATTGTAATTTAGTTTATTTGATTAGATCAAAACTACAATTACCACTATTTATGAAAATATGAAACAGAATAATTTATTGATAAATAATGTAATTACAATATAAATAACTTTACTTATTATTATATCTAATTACGTAACATGAGTTCCATAAAGTATGGTTCTAATATTACATTAGCATGAAATGTCTGCTAAATATTATGAATAAATAATTTAATTAAATAATTGTAAAATAAATTAAACAATTGTCATGAAATTAAAAGTAACCAATTGCATCGCATTAATTAAAGAAAAAAATTATTACACTAGCAAAAAAAAGACATTTGTAGCTATAAAACTATTTTTATGTAAGTATATTTTGCAAAGTTTTACAGTATTCTTTGTTTTTAAGTGAATTGTGTCTTTCTTATACGAAACATTTATTTTTTCTGTTTATTTAAATAATGGACTTTTCTACTTTTTAATTAAAGTAGATTAGCTTTTTAATTTTTACTATACTCATTTAATAAATGTAAAGATAGGTGTTAATTTTTTATACTTGTAATTCTCATAATCGCTAATGTTAGAAAGAATAAAATTACTTCAAATCATTATGTGAAAAAAGTTTTAAAAATAAAACTAATGATTGATATTTCATTTATATATATATATCTATCTATCTATCTATCTATCTATCTATCTATCTATCTATATATATATATATATATATATATATATATATATATATATATATATATATATATATATATATATATATATATATATATATATATATATATATATATATATATATATATATATATATATATATATATATATATATATATATATATATATATATATATATATATATATATATACATATATATATATATATATATATATATATATATATATATATATATATATATATATATATATATATATATATATATATATATATATATATATATATATATATATATATATATATATATATATATATATATATATATATATATATATATATATATATATATATATATATATATATATATATATATATATATATATATATATATATATATATATATATATATATATATATATATATATATATATAGCACTTTAAGGATTTATTTCCTAAATTATTTTAAATCTGTTGAAAATGAGAGCAAAACGCTACGAGCTGGTATTCAAATAAAGACAGGAAAAAATTAGTTAAATTCTTATTCATTGATAAAAGCATAGTTTTTACAAATTTTAGTAAAGACAAGGCTAATTTAAAATTTTAAAATGTTTCTTGTCTTTATTAACATTATCTTGTAAGATGATATTCTTTGCATAATTGAATTTCTTACATTTATAACTAGCATAAAAACTACATCTACAATCGTAAAGTTAACAAGAATGATCAAATAATGAATATTACATTTTATAACACTTTCGATTTTATCGTACAAGGAATAAGTGTTAGTATTGATTAGCTAGCCATCTATCTTGTCTAGTGGTCAGCGTGTCTGACTGCGGATAAGGAGGTCCTGTGTTCGAATCCCGGTTCGGGCATGGGTGTACTTTCTCTCTCTATCTATCCTGTCTTGGTTCTTTCCTTGTATGAATGAGGTGTGAATGGTTTCCTACCCTATAAACGGGTACCTATGACATGTGTGTACTGAAGAAATCGGACTTCACCCCAAATACGGTTCAGTTGGAAACGTGGAGCAGCGCACCCCATATTTCCAGCCTAGCTGGCACACGACAACAACAACAACATTGATTAGCTTGTAAAGAAGTTGCCTTTATTTAGTAGATTTGTACAAAGATTTATACTACAACCAGATAAAGAGAATGATGTTTACCTGAACTTTACTACTGTGGTTTCTAGTTTTGTATGTGAATTCATTCCAAATACAATTTATATTTCTTAAAATTATAAAAATGAAGTATCATTCTCTTACAATTCTTTTATACAATAAAATAAACTAACGTAAGTAGTGGTAGTATATTAAATAATTTATAGTAGAAGAGGTAAATTAACATTTACTACAAATATAAAAATTATTTTAACAATAAAAAGAAAGCATTTAAGACACAGGTTAATTTTTAATTTACGAAAATCATTTAAGCAATATTGTTAAGAATTACATATAATTGATAATAAATTATTTAAATTCCATTGTTATTCATTTATAATTAAATTGAAGTAATTTAAAATATTATTTGGGAAATCTTACTTTTTTTAATCAGTAATTTCAACAATTTAAAAAAAATTTAATAAAATATTTTTTAAAAAAATGATGATATACAGGTCAGTTAAAAGAATGTAATTTAAATTTTCAAAAGTTGAAGTTAATAGGAATTGGATTCATTTCTTATTTTATATATTCGATATTGTATTTTATTTAAAATTGAGAGAGAGAAAAGTAAATATCCTTCCTAAAATGAATTTCACAATATGATTTCTATTTGCAAAAATTGCAATTTATGGTCTGAATAAATTAAGTCCATGATATCATGATATTAGGGATGACATTGATGGTTTCAATCATTCTAGATTTGTGCTAAATACCTACAACTGGTGGTTCAATACTTAACCCAATACTATAATTTGGTTAGAAAATTAATAAATGTTTTTAGGATAATTTTACGATTGTTCGAGCAATTCATAGTATAGCAATATGATAATTTTCTTATAAATTATATCAAATAAACTTGATAAAGATTTATATCATCACATAGTTAATTACAGCACAAACTATTAATTCGAAATAGGGTTTTTACTATATTTTACAGGAGAAATCAATCTTTACATCAATAAATTTTTTTTAAGATTTTATATGTTTTAACGGATGTAGAAGCAATAAATCGAAGCAAAAATAATTCATGATTGAATTCTGTCATGCATATAGTCCAGAAGTAATTTAGGGACACTAAGTCAATAACTTTAAATTCCAAAGGATATTTTTCAGCATTCTGTAAAGACCAAGAGTGAATAAGAGAATGCTTTGTGTGCTCGTCAATAAACATCTTCATAAAGGTTAAAGTCCCTTTTTTGTTTTCCCTTAGGGGAAAAACCTTTTCACAATCAATACGTATCATATTCCAGGATCGTATTTTTAAAATCCTCTTTTTTTCCTAAGCTTTCATTCTCACTTTTATTCTCCTGAATCTTGTCCCAAGAGAATTTTTGTTTGACGACAAGAAACAAAACAAAAATTTAAATAAAATCATTTTTAAGATACAAAAAAATTATTTTTGAAAGCTTATTGGAGAAATTTCTATATTTATTTGCCTAATATGTCTTTGATCATTAAAATCTAATGTTTTTGTTTTTGCTTTTGATATGTAAACTCTAAAAATTTCCTTTAAAGAAAAAACATGTGGTATACTGTTGGCTTTGTTTTTTTAAATATATGTATCCAAATATTGCTGAGTAACTAGAAAGAATTTTCTGTTAACATTGACAGAACCAATTTAGAGGAAAATGATGAAAGTACGCTGTTTTTTTTTCTAATACAAAAAATCATTTTGGGTCTTAGGGTAAAAGTCTGTAAATTTAATTTTTTATATAAAGTCGACAATATTTGGTAATTTGTTTCGATTTTGCTTAAGAAGCTAGAGAATTAAGCTTAAGCTATACCTATTAAATTTGATATAATGGAATTTCTCTTAAAAAGCATGAAATTATTTAACACTATAAATAATAACAATTAATTATAGAAAACTATTTAGTATATCATGCATTAAAAAAATAAAATTGTTTTTAAAATTCAAAATTAATTTTGACGACTGTTACAAAAAATCATATCAAAATAAACTGAATGTTCAACTGTTGTTAATAATAGTTTATCTGATAAATCTTAAAAGCTTACATTTCAGTTCTATAAGATAGTTTTAAATTTACTAAATTTAAATTAGTTAAAAATTAATTTTAATGGTTAATTAATAATTAAAACTTAATGTAAAAACTATATTTTGTATGAATTTAAATTCAATAAATGTATATTTTTTCGTAAATAGATTTAATATCATTTCGTTTAGAATCATATCAGGAAATTATATACTCTTTATTATATCAAAGTGTAAAATTAATAGATAATATTTTAAACCTCTTGAATTCCAAGTTGTTTTTTTTAAAATTCTTTGAGTTCAAATTCAAAAAGGAAACAAAATTGAGTACTTTGCAATAGATTGATCGTCTTGATCAGAGTGTTTTCTCCATTACTTATTACAGTCATCATTCTACAAATTATTGAGGTTATAAATATATAATGAATTTTTAGTATAAAAATGTTTATATCCCAGGAAAAGAATATGCGTATGTATGTACTAAATCTTGATAATGACTTTTGATAATATCATTTCATAAATTCAGAGACTCAGAATTTTACAAAATACCAGCAATTTGTATATAGGGTTTATAATTCAAGACACTTAAAAAATAGACTTTTTTAAATAAGGAAAGAAAATTGTGTTTAAAGTGAATTACATCATTTCAATTAAGTAGCCTTTGTGAACTTTAAAATAATATTCAGTTTGCTTAATTAAGTTTATGTCAATAATTTAATTAACATAAACTTAACTTATTGTATTATTTAACGATATTCTATTCTATTTTTTAGTCTTACCGTGACCAGGTTATCAAATTGAACTCTTAAAATGGTTTCTCCTTAATTTGATTGTAATTTATATGATATGACTTTTCTATTTACTATCTGCATACCTGTTGAGGTGCATTTTTGAATTTTCAGGCTATTTTTTGGAATCTATAATTAAAAAAAAAATTACTCTAAAATAAATTGTATTTCGTTTCCAGATATCTTACAGTAAGATAATGTCACAATTCCACATTTTAATAGCATTAAAGTTGCACAAATCTTTTCTATCATGTGATGATTTTGAACAGTTTCCTTTTCATATATGTCATTTTCATTGATTTTTTAAATATAACATTTGTTAAAAAATATGAATATAGCTTTTGTTTAATAATCGAAATGCTGATGAGTAAACAATAAGTTAAATTTAAGACATAAATATTGTATTTTAATAATTTTCTTTATGATTTATGCTGAATATTGGATTTCTAATAATACTATATTTTTCCATATTCTACGGATTAATTATTAAATGTCATATTTAGTTTTAAGCATACTTTACGATAAATATATGATAAAAATATCTGCAACATATAACAATCGCTGGTATGTATAACTTGTATTTTAAAGAGAATATTACTTATAAATTAAACTAAGCTCTGTGGCATGACAGACCAAGTAATGTAAGACCTACAACATCCATATATAATTTCTTGGGAAGCGTATGTCCTTATTAGATGGTCAGCCTAATGTCAAAACTCCAGTGCTCAGTTCCCATGTAAAGAGAATTAAGTTACTATTCATTTCATAGATGTGTAGAAAAAAACTTATTTTGAAACAGAACTGAAAAATGAGCCAAAGTGTCGTTGCAATTTAAACTAAATAAAGTTTTAAGAAATCAGAAAATAATGTTAATTATTCTAAATATCTGAACATCAACATTAAATGAAAAAAAAGAACACAAACACAGTTAAACAGTTTAAATAAATGTTAATTTTCTAAGTTTTTTGCAGTAAATTTATTCAAGCATAAATATAGTAATGGGATCACAATTATTATGTAATACTCAGATTTATGCCTCACAAATTTTATATAATAAGTATAGAGTTTAGTTAAACGTGTGCTTTTTGACAATGATTATCTGGTGTTGTTGTCGTGTCAATAGATAGTGCCGGAAGTTTTCTGTATGAGGGCCGCCAGTTCCGGGGCCTGGAGGCTGTAGAGAATCTCTTGAGGTGGTCCACCAAGTTGAAACAGGGATCTAATGATTGCTTGGCAGTCAAAAATAGGGTCTGTTGAAAGTTCAGAATCTGGACAGTTTCTGCAGGATGTACAGGATCTTGTGTTATCAGGTGCTAATTTCATGCCTGTTCGAAGTCTGGCTATTATTGAAGATAGATTTCTGGGGCAATTAAGGTCTGGGAAGGATGGCTTACTGAATTGTTGGTTGGAAATTCTACATCGGGCGGCTGCGTTAGCATCAAAGAAAGTTACTGTGCTGGGCTGGTCCAAATCACGAGCTTTCTTTGCAAGGCTGTCAGCACACTCATTCCCTTCAATACCAACATGGGCAGGGATCCATTGGAGTGTACATGGCTTGTTAATTTGCCAGAGAAGAACATTAATGTCTTGAGTTATTGTAGTTTCACCACTGCATATGGCTCCTAATGAGGATTTTGAAAAAGCATACCATACCCTCGGTTGAAACATCATGGTAGTGAGATCAGAGAGAAACAGACTTTGATTACCTAATTTTCGTATATAAATATTTTTCTTGCATTTACTCTTATCTGCAATGTTAGAGGCAAATAAATTCTTTATTACAAGTAACTATTTAATACTTTTCTATGAGAGTTGTATTCTTGATAAATAAAAGCAACTAAATTAGCTTATTTTTAAGAAAACATAATCAACAATTTAACAATATTTCCAATTGTTTAATACTAAGCAAAAATCGTTAAGAATTCTGAAACAAAGTTTTAATAAAAACATTTGAACACTATTTCTTAAATTGATTCAGCAAATAAAGAAATGGATTTTATTTCGACGCATTTTTAAGAAAACCTTTCTTAAAAATGCTTCTAATGTAACATTTGTAAGTACTCCTGCTACATAAATTTAATTTGGCATCAAATATGATATAAAATAAGTAAATTTCTTTTCAATGCAAAAGAAATTGATTTCAAATACTTCTATATTTGAAAAATGAGATGTCACTGAAATATGTTTTTTATCTCGCTTGATTATCTATTTCAAGAACAAATGGATTCTTTCAGAACTGAATTTAATGTTTTTGTTAGCATGAATTGTACACGAAATTGAATGCCAAGTCATGTATTAAGTTTTTTTATTTACTATTCTGGAATATTTATAAATAGGAATTCGAAAGACACAAATGCAGAATTGAAATAATCACTAATATATAAGCCACTTCCTGATTAAGACTATTATATTCATTTTAACCTATTAATCCATATGTATTTCATTAACAATATTATATTTGCATAAATAAAATAACAGAGACAGTACTCTTTTTATTTACTTATATGAACACTAATGCAGAAAGTAATGTTTCTTCTTAAACTCAACGAACTGAATCCTAAATAATTTGCAGTTTTACATAAAATATTCTATATATTATTTTGAAATTGAATTCAATGTCATAAACAAATATTTTCCCCACTCAATTTAAATTCTCAAAATAAGCAATAAAGAAAGCAAGGAATCTACCATAAGATATTATGTCATGATCAATATTCTGTTAGAAGTAATTTCTAAAGATAGTTTTCTTGCGGAATTTCAATCTTCTACACAAGATAATACCCGAGGCAACAACAAGCATTTTTCAAGTCAATGCATTTTTTTCTTGTGTGATATTGTAACAAATTTTTATAAAGCGAAATTTTCATAAATTTTTTTATCAAGATTTAGAGACTTATTTTTTTTATTTTACTTTAAGAATTTTAAAAACAGTATCACTTCAAATATATTTATATTAAAAGTATTTTTTCAAAGTACAATTCAAAATAAATCAAAAGGAAAATTGATTTTATGTTAAATAAAAATTCCTATTCATAAAGTCTATAAAATATGTAATTTTTAATTAAAAAAATCAAACTAATATTTTTGTTAAATGAAAAGTTTATGCAAGTCTATTTTTAATGAACTTGTTTTCAATACTCTTCCTTTTCAATACTTGTTTTCAATATTTCATATTCTTTACAAAGAATTATCAATGAATAATCCAACATCACGGAGCTCTTATAAAAACGCGATGTTTCTTAGCCATGCTATGAATTGAAAAGATTTTTTTCCAATGGTGGGCTTTTGAGGGTTGAACCCTGTGCCACAACAAGTCCAGAAACTGCTACTCATTTGTCGTTACCCAGCGGGCACACCTGTGAACCAAGTCACAGAGGCGAATAGCGTTGCCCGCGCCATACCACCACAAACCCGTTCATAGGGTGAGCCACATTCATACATCATCACGGAAGAAAGCATAGAGAAACACAGAGAGAACAGAGAAAGAAAGTAACATACATTCATGCCCGAACCGGGATTCAAACCCAGGACCCACAGCTCAGGAGTCAGGAGCGCTAACCACTCAGCCATTGGTCGGCTGAATTGAAAGGATTAAATGTATAATAACAACTCTAATGTATTTTTCTATAAAATAACATTGTAGATTATGCAAAATAAGAAAATTACTTTAAATCATTATAACTTTCATTAAAAAATAAAAATTGATACGTGGTTTAAAAATTATGAGCATGCCTTGTCTTATAAAAATAAAGAATTTATATAGTTTACCTTTGATTACATCTATCACATATCACAATTTACTTGAAAAAAGTTTATTTAGATTTAATATAAAAATATGAAGTTTTTATAAACAATGAACTTAGGACTTCTGTGAAATTATTCAGCAAATTAAATTGATTCAGCAAATAAAGAAATGGATTTTATTTCGACACATTTTTAAGAAAACATTTCTTAAAAATGCTTCTAATGTAACATTTGTAAGTAATCCTGCTACATAAATTTAATCAGGCATTAAATATGAAATAAAATAAGTAAATTTCTTTTCAGTGCAAAAAGAAATTGATTTCAAATACTTCTATATTTGAAAAATGAGATGTCACTGAAATATGCTTTTTATCTCGCTCGATGTAATTTTTACAGTAAATTAAAATTTAAATTATGATACACAATAATTTAAATTTTAATTTTAACCTTTAATTGCTTAATTCTTCAGATAGGTGAATTTAATGATTTTTATTATAATAGAAGAATAAACATTCAAAACCCAAAGGAAGCTGTTCTCTTTATTAGTAAAGCTTTAAATTAAAATAAAAATCTATAAATATTTATTTAAAAATAATAGTTTAAAATCTCATCACATACAGCAACTTCAGTACGCATATATTTTACACATATGTTACAGATTTATGAATATTAAAATGACTAGAGAAATTTGTTGAAGAAGCAATTTAATTTCATACATAAAACAATAAAGCGAAGATATATGATCAACATTTACTAAATGTTGTTGACAGTAAATCTTATGATATACATGTTTCAAACTTTTTATCTTCACATAACAAAATTTTCTTCTTGTGAGAAAACTGTTGAAAGAAAAATTATTAAAGCTTAAATAATATCTCAATATATTTCATAAGGTTTTCAATACTATTTTGGAATAAATATAAATGTAGTGTCAATGAAATCTGAAATTTTATTCTTAAAGATAAACTTTAAATAGCTACTGCATGTTTGTGAACATAATCTGATTTTAATTTTTAAAAACGACGCACATCCGATAAGTTGGCTGACCAACTTGTCTAGTGATCAGCGTGCCTGACTACGGATAAGGAGGTCCTGGGTTCGAATCCCGGTTCGGGCATGGATGTACTTTCTCTCTCTTTCTGTTTCTGTCTTTGTCTTTTCCTTGTATGAATGAGGTGTGAATGGTTGCCTACGCTATAAACGGGTCCCTATGGCATGTGTGTACTGAAGAAGTCGGACTGCACACCAAAATAGGGTTCAATTGGAAAAGTGGAGCAGCGCACCCCTTGTTGCCAGCCTAGCTGACACACGACAATGAATGAATCAGATAAATTTTTATTATAATTTATATTATATGTAATTCGATATCATAATACAGGCAAAAATATCATAACGCTTGTCATATACTCTCCTCTAATTTTCTATAGTAAAATAGATCCCCGTATGAAATTTTATAACATATTTACTGCAACGCACTTCTACAATATTCTCAGTAAGAAATTAATTATTCTGCCAAACATATCTTAAAATATTATTACTTCATATCTTTTATTTTTAAAGAAGTACAATTATCATTTTAGGTATAACAAAGTATTCGCTGTGCAATACTATATTTCGGTACAAAATTAAAAATTCATATTTTTTCACAGAACCGGTGTTCTTTACTGATATTTCATGCCATACCACTTTCTTTAAAATTTGAACTTTTTAATATGATACAATATGTATTTTAAAGAGACTTAGCAAATTTGAAACAATAATCTAGCTTTAATATTAAAAAGCAGCACACAGCAGATGAATTTCAGTCACACTTGGTGTCATTTAATTAAAATATATTTATAAATTATAATAAAGACCAAAATTAATTCATATGAATAAACTATTCCTATTATTATTCATGCGTTACTCTCAGTGGTTGATGAATACTACTTAATTTAAGTGTGCCACAATGAAATAAATCAGTGTATCTGGGTTTCTGGAGCTCCGTGGGTTGGGGAGTTGTCCACGTTAGTATGTGACGTTTAAAGTCCTTCCTCTGGTGTGGCGTGGATGTGGAGAGGAGGGTGCCAGATGAAATATGCCACAATGAAATAAATCAGTGTATCTGGGTTGCTGGAGCTCCGTGGGTTGGGGACGTGTCCACGTTAATATGTGATGTTTAAACTCCTTCCGCTGGTGTGGCGTGGATGTGGAGAGGAGGGTGCCAGCTCAGGTGTGGCCTCGTCACCTGACCTTGGTTCAAAATTACGAGGCACCTTAGAAAGAGCAAAGTCGTATTTTCACCTTCGTGGTGCTTTGATACAAACGAAAGACGCTCTCTATTGACTTAATTCGCACTGCCAAAGGCAAAGCGAGCTTGGCTTGTCCAAGTGTCATAAGCAACAATAACAAATCTCAGCGTATGGAATTTTATAATAGATCAGTTTCAACTCTCTACAACGATATACCCAGTAAGAAATTAATTGCTCGATCAAACATACTTTGAAAACTTCTTATTTGAACTGTTTTATTTATGAAGAAGCATATGCACTACCATTTACTTTACACGTATAAGAGTGTGCTGCTTGAGCAGTTCTGTAATTGAGAAAATTTTTGTATAGAACAGTTAGTACCTTGTTGATTTCATATCACACAACATTATTTTAAAGTTAATTTTATTAGTATGTGATATATGTTGTATTTTAAAACTATATATTAATAATCTTTATTGTTAGCGAATTTACAATATGAACACTTTCTATTACTTCTAAGATTATTTTCTCTTTTAGCATATTTGACCGATAATTTATGCATATTTTGTGATTTGTATTTAATTCAATTAATTATTCATTGAAAAGTAATTATTTTTGAAGTATATTTAAAATATTGTTAATTTTTTTCAAATTTTAAAAATGAGTTGGTGATATAAAAAATTTAAAACCTTTTTATACATGAAAAAAAAATTAATTTTAAATAGATTAATTTTCAAAATAATCTAATTTAATAAATAATTTGAGTAAATAATAAATATTTAACTGTTTACATTAATATCATGAAGACAAAAATACATAATATATAAAAAATTACTGTTAGATATTTTAACGAAAAAAAATTACAGTATCATTAAACTTGTTTTAAAATCAAATTGTTAGTCTTACTCATTTCTTCGGTTGTGTATTAAAATACGTAAGGAATAATTGTGTTCATTAAAAATCAGAAACGTTAAATTTAGAGTTCAACTACAAATAGTTCCACGCGGTTTTTAAGTGGAAATGCATAAATATTTAATTTAAGTATTCTTACTTTACGAAGAATAAATTTTTCAATAAAATCATATCATATCAAATTCCATTACTTTTAAATAAAATAGCAATTTTCCAACATTATTCATATAAAAATCTGTAATTTAACAAAATTCATTACCTCAGTATTTTTTTATGATTTACTTTTCCTTGAAAACAATTTAGAAAATGAATGTATCTGATATTTTAAAGAAATCCTTTAAATATTTAACATGATAAAATTATTCAAAAAATTTCGACACGGATTCATTTTCTATTTTTATTTATATAAAAAAAGAACAGTCTCTTAAAAACCTTAATGTAATAAAGAGGCCAATTTTGGTATACAATGACTGCATAAGCTTTATTTTACCTTTCTTATCAATTCTTCTCATATATGATGCAAAATTAAATGAAAAAAGCTATTATGTAATATTGAAGCAGAACATATTCTCTTTTGTTAAAAGGAATTGAACTTCCAGTATTTTTTATTTTGCTTTTTCTTTTAAATGGCAAAGTATTTAGAGTTATTTTTCAGCTTTTGTTGGTTTTATTTTTAAGAATAATATATAATATAAATTGAATATATGAAAGTAATGTTTTTACATTATTCAAAAAAAGATGATTATGGATGAACTTAAATTGTTTAAATCAATTAGTTGTTTCAATCCTTATTCACATAATTTTACTTTCTGCTATTAAAAATAGTTAGTCTTTATAATGATTTTTTTGTCATTAATTTTAATAATTTCATTGTATTTTTTTAATAATTTTATTTTTTTATAAATGAGACAAAAATTACTGGCACAATCTTTTAAGTCCTCATGCACAGAAATAATTTTCATGGTTATAGAACATAAAATATAGTTTGTCTCAAATTAAATTTAAAACTAAAATAAAAGAAGAAATTTGCTTATAATTGAATTACGGGTTAGCAATGAAAATATTACTTGGGAGAAGTCAATGAATTCCAAAGCGTTCGAGCTTTTTGATATATTTTTTAACAAACTAATTTAAAGTCTGAGCAAAATAATGATTGAATACTCAAATACAAAATAATTGTAATATTGTAAGTAAAATTATTTTCTTTTATATTGTGTATTGTTGTTTTCTTTGTTTGTTTATAAGTACAAATTTCCCATGTGAGTTCATGTTTATTTTTATATTTTCCTATATGGTGTGTGTGAGATTCAAAATATTCTACATATTCTATCAATTAGTTTCAAAGGCTATATAAAGTATCATAAGAATGAATAAAAAAACCTGTTTCTGACTAATTAAAATTCATATCAATAAATTTTTATGCGGGATAACGTAGATAATACACTCATCCTTTACATTCATTTAAATATATTTTAAGGGAATTTGAGAGATTATAATTTTAATTTTCACATTTACACAAGTGTACAAAATAAATTGAAACTATCAACTCTGCTAGTAAATGATACTAACCTCTTCATAAATTATTAATATAAATATAAATATAGAATAAGAAATAAAACAACCACACTTTTTCTTTAATAATATTAAAAATCAAATTATTCTGTTATGAATTTGCCAATCAATCATTTTCAAAATTAAATTATGAGAGAAATTTACCAAGATTTTTTGCTTTTCGATTTTATTAACATGCGTATACAGTTTTTGTAAAATGCTCTAATTTATTCACAATATGTTAAAGAAATTACTGGTGTTAATTTAGTTTTGAAAAAATCAAAGCTATTCAAAACAATTCAGGAACATATGGTTCAAAACAAAAAGACTTTTACATGTTTTGCAAACATGGGCAGCTTTTACCTAATCTAAGTGTAGCATGAAAAAATATAATTAATTTATAATGAAACGGTATGAATATAATTATTTTACAAAGTAATGAAAACATTGGATTAAAGTATAATAAAAAACGAGCTATAGTATAAATTTACAGGTATATATTTTAAAATATTTACGCAGAAATATTCCGCAACATTTTGTGATTGGTTAAAAAACAATCTATGAATGTTCTAAGTGCTGTTTTATGTCATATGCTAGAACTAGAGCTTGAAAAGGTTTCAAAGACATAAATTTTGGATTATTATATAGAAAATCATTATCAAAATTATATATCACTTAACGATAACTTTTTTTCGATAAAATATAGATCGTAAAATTTTCCTTGAAAATTTTTGCTCAAAACGCTTTTTTGGTAAATATTTGAAAAAATAAGTGGTCATATAATAAAACTCACGTTTAAAAAATGTAAAATAAATATTTTCTGTGATTGTACACTGCTGTTTACCTTATGCCTACAAATAAATTATTTAAGTTGCTTATAATTACTAAATTGAACAAATAAGTAATTCAAACTTTATAATTAATTTATTTAAAATAAATTTTTGTTTTTTGTAAATTATTATTTATTGAAAAAATTATATTTCATCAATAATATTACGTTACTGAATTTTTTTAACTTATTTTATTTTGATTTATATAATTACTCTTCTTACCCTTTATAAATAGTTAATCAGGTTAACTTGCATTCTTACGAATGAATGTATTAAACTTTATTTAAATTACCCAATTCAATAAATAATGGTTAATTGACTGAAATTCATCTTTAGATATACTTATTGCCAAATTATATAATTTAATTGCTTACCTTCTAAAAAAATCGGTCGAGTTAAGAAAGCAACTTATCATAATTTACGAATGATTATTTCACTATGAATAAATCAGACTAGATATATACTATAAATAATATTCAATAGTAAGGAAAAAATAAACGTTTATATAAAAAAGCAACAACAGAAAATTTAAACATTCGTTGTTTAAATAATATTTGTTTATATTTTGATGAATTATTATGCGTCAAAAAACAAATTAACTTATATATTTTCAAAAATGATAAATTTATCAATTGACGCAAATGCTAAACATTTCAATATCTTTTGCGTGATAGAAAAGTAAATAATTTATTTGAAAAAAACTATAAAATGTAGCTTTCTAATTAAAGAAAAAATATACAAAGTGCGGAATTTCAAGGTTTGAGGAATGAATTTCAGTGTTAAATAGTATTGTGAAGAATTATATAATGCTTATAAATTTATGAAATAATTTGCTTATACACTTCTACAACCTTTTCCACAAAAAAGCTGAAAGATTTCATAAATGATATAAAATGACGAATTAACAGAATATCCTGGAAAGAGCGTCAAACTTTTAATAACCTATATTATAACATTTCCTTTCAAAATAAATAATTTACGAAATATAAAACATGCAGCTATAAAGATTTACTATTTATTCGACCTAAGGGAATTTAACTCTATAAATTCAGGAAATAAAACCGTTTGGAAAAGAATAAATCTTTATAAAATGTTCGCTTTCTTTTATCTTTCATGGCAAATGTTAGCAGTTTTATTTTTATTCAATATTTACATCTTATAAAAAAGGAATGAATAAAATAGTTGAACGGAATATTGGAAATAGTTTTATAGCACAAAAGCTGATTATTTTAAACATGGTTTTACATTTTGATATATAAGCTACATTAAAGAAATTGCTCGATCAATTTAATTTAATTTTAATAAAAATAGATATAATATCGTAGAAATATGCTATAATTATGAACTCAAATTTTGAATTATCACAATTTGAAATTTTGTATTTTTTATTCCTCAATTTATTTTCTTTTATAAATTATTACACCTACAAAATTTATACGAGCTATTTAAAATAACATATTTAGAGTATAATTGCATTTGAACAGTTATGGTATCGCATAATTTTGATTTAATTTTATCAATCAATATTTTTGTTTCAATTTGCTTAAATAAAATTTGTTTTCATAAAGGCAAAAAAATTTCATGAATTATAATTAGAATAATTTTAAATTTTGATTTATTAGTTAAAAAAATACTTTTCAAAAACAACATAACTTATCGCGTAATGAAGAATGTACTTTTGTATTTATTGAATAACACCAAGATACATAGCTTAGCTAAACTCAATTAAAAATTAAAAATAAGTCATAAGCTTTACGCTTCGGCTATAATTACAATTTTATACTTTATGGTAATCATCAATGTCCATGTTATCACATTTAATTTTGTTCATTTTTTTAAGAAATACAAAATATTTATACACATCATCATTAATTATTACTGATTAAGTTGGAGATTTTTATCCACTCAGTCACCAAGTAAATATTTTTGAAAAATAAATTTATTGTTATTAAGTAAAAAAATGTACTTCTATTGAATCAAAATATGAATTTTTATAGAAAATAAAGTTGAATGAGAATTTTATTGAAAAATACAATCAAAATTCTTTGTATATAAATAAATAATAAAACCGCACATTTTATGAAAATAATTTTATTAAATGCATTTCATTAACTGCATAAAGGCAAGCAGCGTTCATTTTCTTTGAAATACGTATGTAAATATTATAAGACAGATTTTTTATACAAGGCTATAATAGAGGGTAATTATATTTTAGTAGATTTTTTACAATTCAAAATATAAATATTCAACATTAAAATACGAAAATGTAATCAAGAATTTAACCATGCATCTAGTAAATAAATATCATTAATACCTTTATTTAACACATGTACAATAGTAATAACAAATTAAATGTGAGGTGATTTTCAGAGTAATATCGCAACATCGCCAAAGCATAGAAAAGTAAAACAATTAAAAAAACTGTCAGAGCATGTATATTGTCTTAAATAATAGGCATTTTTTATTTAAGATAGCATTTTCAAGTGCAAATAAACAAAGGTTTAAGAAAATTTAAATCGAGAAAAGATTTGAATAAAGGATTTTCCTCAACTGCATTGTAGGAATCTGAATTAGTGTGCATTAGATGCCGGCGAGGGGTGTTCCTGGGCGGAGTGAGCGAAGTACGTCGGGAGATTCTTCTCCTGGTAGGGTCACCCAAGGCGTGAAGGCCACTCCAATTTGCTCAGCTAAAACCTGGGGCTACGGAGCTTAGTCAGTCCTCTTCCTTTGGGCGCTCCAGTCTTATGGACTAACGGAGGCTGCAACCCTTCCCCATTCATGAAAAGTACAAGATTAAACATGAAAATAAAACCACTTGGATTGTCCCTCCAGAGCATCATTGGTACCGCTACGCGTGTCCAGGTGCTTCCTTGGCTACTGGTCTTAATAGACAAGAGCAAACGGCTATTGCCCGTTTCAAAAGTGGCCATCTTAATAACTTGAAATTCGTCGTCGGTACGAAGAAATTCGAAATTTGCTCCAAGCGCTTAAATTAACAGGCCTCTCCTGAACATATTCTTCAATGCCTTGGTCTCTCCGGGAGAGATCTGTTAGAGAATCCACTTATGGTACTGGACTTTTTAAAGGTGTACGTGCTCATGGATGTGGTCTAGCACTGCTAACCTCGGGGGCATGCAACAACATAACAACAGGAATCAGAATACCTGGCCATACTGACCATAAAACTTTACAGGGATTAGTTAAAGCATAACTCCTTTTACGATTGTATCTGTAACAGCAATTGAGGCAAAATTGCTGGTCAGTAATTGGAGAAAAATATTAATAATGGAAGTTAATTAAAGTACATTTAGGAAAAAAATCATTTTACTTTTAAGTAAACTCAGACTGCACTTTTCGTAAAAGTGCGGTCAACAGTGAATGAGCTCGAAAATCTTCACAATTTTACACCACTTTTGATGTCCTTCCACTTTAGCTCTATCAAAAGCAATAGTTCTAGCACTACCGATATCACTTTCAAGAAATGAAAAAAGACACTAACTGTTATTGATCAACTGTACAGTCAGATAAAAATTTAATAAGCTATTGGGTCCAGTAAAATGTGAAATCGAGTGCACAGTGGAATTTTGTGGCTCGTAGATAAATTCTGCGGTGAAATTTAGGATATTTTAAATACTGTTTAGACATTTGAAACCACAATATGAATGATTTAAATTTTTTAATCACATGAGTCTAGTTTCGACTACATTTAAATTTCTGAATTAACACTTTAAAAAAAAGTCACTCAGATAAACTATTCAATACTTCAATTTAATCATATAATACGGCAAATATTACTTTGTTACTTTGAAACTACTTAACACACAGTACTAAATACTTTTTACATTTAAAGTACTAAACACTCATTATATTATGAGAATACATTTGATGAACGTAAATTGCATCAGTACTTTAAGATGCATCTTCAACCATTGGTTTCATATTAGAAATTCAAAATGTTTTCCTCTGGGGCCATTTTAGAGATATTGTACTTCCATGGAATAAATGAAAATATTTAGATAGTAAAATTCTACTTAAATATACAGATATACATACATATATATATGTGTATATATATATATGTATATATATATATATATATAATGTATATATATATGTATATATATATATATATATATATATATATATATATATATATATATATATATATATATATATATATATATATATATATATATATATATATATATATATATATATATATATATATATATATATATATATATATATATATATATATATATATATATATATATATATATATATATATATATATATATTTACAATATTTGGATAATTTAGGTCTGCTTATCCTTATATACTAATTATTGCAAAATGTATTATGTACAAAAGGTATTATACAAAATATGTCCTTTTGTATATTATAAATGGTGACTAAATCCCTTTAATTTGAAATTCGTTTTCCCACAAAATTATTGGTACAAAAATATTCTGATACATTTAATATCTCTTACAAGAAATTCTTGGAGCATTTAATGTGGTACAAGTAATGTGTTTTGACATAAAATAAGAGTGTCTTCTCAATAACTGTCAAAAAAGGATATCCACTGACACATTGTTACCATAAGCTTTGTTTGTTTCCGTAAAAAGATAAATTGACATTAATACTGAGATATTTGTGATTCCCTGATTTTTATAAGACATTAGATTTGTACCATATAAATTTATATATGAACTTGTGTATATTCCATTAAATATTGTTCATTTATTATTTTGCATATTTTAATTTCATAAATGTATTACTTAATATAATAGTAATAACAAACATATGATGTTAAAAAATGAAATTATTAAATAATATGAAAAACATTATTATGGTCAAACAAAAAAATGTATAAATCTAAAATGCAAAGAATAAAGTTTTAACATGAACAATATTCAAAATATGCATTTCTCATGCTAACAATTATGCAGTGGTAATTTGGAGATTTTTAAAAATCTAACCAAAAAATAAATGATTTTAATCACTTAGTATTAGAAGAAAAAGTAATTGAAGAAATGAAATTGTCGATTCATTTCGTGTATATGGATTTCGGACTCTATGAGCCATCTATTCCATAAATCAATGCACTAAAAAGATAATGTTTTATTTTAAGAGGATTTTAAAATATATTTTAATAATAAAACTTAAAATACTTTTTTCCATACTCAAATAATACATTTGAATGATAATTAAAATAGTGATTAGTAATTTTAATTGCGTAAAAATACTGTAAAGAAATGTATATAAAGATTCATGTCCTATATTTTATACTGAAAGGTAATCAATACATGTTATTTGTCACAATTTATGTACATAATATATGATTAACAAATCTCCATTATTAAGTGATGAATTTGGCACATACATTGTAATAAGTACTAATTATTAATGACATTTTAGCTTATAAATATGATATGAATTTTTACAAACATTTCGTTATGGTATTCTCACAAACTCGGTACCGTAATCTCATCACAGATTCTCACAAAATATCTATGAAATACCTTCATTAATTTAAAGTTTCAAAATTTGAGTATTAAAAATACTTTCAGTGAGAAATAGTATGAAAAATAAAATTATTATTATTAAATTTTTCTGAAGTCTTTTCATTGAAATATGCTAACTTTAATCATTAAATAAACTTATATTAAAGTAAAAGACAATTTTAAATTGTTGAAGTTGAATCTTTAATAAAATACGATATCTTAATGTAAACAAAAGATATTATGTTGATACACAGGTGAATTTCAAATTTGGAAATTATTAATTAAATTTAATTTTTATCCAATTTAAAAAATTAACATTGATAAAAGCAATTATTTATACACATATTATATGAATTTATTCAAGTTGTTGGTGATTTTTTATTTCAAACAATTGATTGCATATTTAAAATCGATATATCATTACATGGTAACAAAATGTAATTAGTACATGTTAATGTAATTATAATTACATACCACACATTAATTATTTATGCATATTAAAAATAGGATATAATTAAAAATATATTAATATATATATATATAGCAATTAAAATAAAGTATTTTTCACTAATCAGGTATTCTTAAAATTTTATCATACGCCTTATTGAAAAAAATGAAAAAAATGCAAAAAAAACGCTGTAATTAATATAGAAATTATTATCACACAAATTCAGTGTTTTAAGATGTCAATAAAGTATCTAGTATTCATTTAGTTTTATCTTGACTATCTAATTAAACATTTCCTATTACTTTTTTAAGGAGGTAAAAACATCATTACATAATTTTTAGATTCAAAAATAAAAAAGAATATAAAATTGTGAGATTTCACATATATGTATCATAATATTATAAAAGCTTAAAAATTAGATTCCAGAAAGAAGAAATTGTAATATTAATTATTACAAACAACAATGCAAGCCATCATTTAAGAAGTTAAAACAAAAAAAATAGTTTTATTGCTCGTAAAGAAAATGTTATTTGTATTACAATCGTCATTTCAAAATACTTATTAGACCATCTAAACAATATAAAGACATCATTTATTTGAAATATTTATTGTATTACCCAGAAATTGCTTACATTATTCTTTTTTTCTATATTTTGTTATGGAAAAATAGAGACGATTTGATAAAGATATAAAATATTTGTGTAGCCAGTATAAACTAGCCATTTCTTAGATAAACTGTTTTGGAAGGTATCCTAAAATCTTATACGTTTGAGTGCCCATTTCCTATTTAGGACATCAGAAAAAATTTATCTTAATAACCCTTTTCCCATAAGATATTTTTATGTCACTAATTTCTAAGTAGTCTACAAAAGTAAATAAAACTGTTCCAAATTTCTGAAGTCTCTAATAGTATTTTAGAAGAACAATGATAATCATCCCTCTATTTTTAGTGACGAGTTAAAATTTAATATAAAAATCATACAAAAAATAAATGCAAAATTTATATGAATTTAAATTGCAAAACTTTCTTCTGGAAGCAATTCCGTTAGTTCATTTTATGCATTTGTTTTGTTTTAATATTATTTAAAATATTCTTATCTGTTTTCCCATTAAATTGTACTTCTTTGGAAAGAAATAGTGTCTATATATTTTATAAATACAGTAGACTAATGCATATGTATTGAATCAAAGTTTAATTGGATGCAAATATATGTTTGCTTACTCAGTATTCGATCGATTTTAGATAAATTAAAGATGAAAATAATTTAAACATGACATATAAACATTATTTATTAAAAGTAAATACATGCATGAATTTAAACTGAATAGTTGTGTATTTTCATCAATAATATAATGTATTCATGAATTATTAATGACATATTACAACTAACCATATCATGATTGTAAAGCCAAATTGTAAAGATTTCACGTTGTAAACATAAAAAGGAGATTCGTTAAATGAATGATAACAAATATATATATATATATATATATGTGTGTGTGTGTGTGTGTGTGTGTGTGTGTGTGTGTGTGTGTGTGTGTGTGTGTGTGTGTGTGTGTGTGTGTGTGTGTGTGTGTGTGTAGTAAGTGATTGAAAACATTTATGATAACAGTTTTATCCATTAAAAAATTTATAAATATTGAGAAAAAAAAGAGTATAAAAACAATATTTTTCAAAATTATAATATATATATATATATATATATATATATATATATATATATATATATATATATATATATATATATATATATATATATATATATATATATATATATATATTGCATTTACACAGCTGTATGCTTTTCGTCATTTTACAATGTAAGCGCATACGGCGTGCGGGCTATCCTACGAAATCTATGTTAAGTATTTTAAGTTTTTATACCATCATACAGGGTTGAAATATAAACTGAGTATTCGCTATTGTGTAGTAGGTAGGTTTTAATTCTAGTGAAATTTATATATAAAATATAAAGTAAATCAAATTACAAATCTACCATCGCCCCCCATTTTTTCTGGGCTCCTTAACGCCCCCCTCTAGGTCTCAAACGCCCACAAGGGGGCGTTATCGCCCACTTTGGGAAAGACTGACATAAACGTTGAGCATACACCGCCAGCCCGCTTTATACCCCTCCGATATTCCCCTTTACGTCATCTGACCGTTGTCGATCTTCTGATTGGTTTTTAGATCGATTAGATCGGACCGAAAACATGCGTGCTTCCGTTCTTCTGAAAAACTGGTCTGAGGAAAAAGTCCATCTCAGCGTACCACCCCTTTTCAGAATAGAATCGTCGACAAGTGGTGGTTTTGCAATACAAAAACGGACTCTACGTGGTAGCAATCGGCTGGTTCATCGATACTTGTTCAAACTTGCTCAGTACGATTGAGCATCGAAAGAGATAAACGAGTTTGTGCGTCTTTGTCTTATTCCTGTCGGTGCTTGCTGTATTTAAATCCCATATAAAAGCTCGTAATTTTTCTTATATTTTCATTAGTGACTTCGCGCGCTATCTTTAAACGAGTATTTAAGTTCAACACTTTATTTATATATTTTTGAAAAAAAAAAGCCATGTCGCAAGCAAAAAAGAAGAAACGGCAATACAGTGCAGAATATATTAAATATGAATTCATAGAAAATTTGACAAACCCATCTTTGCCTTTGTGCCTTCTTTGTTCAAAAACATTTTCAAACGAAGCGATGAAGCCTTCAAGACTTCAAGATCACTTAAATAAAATCCATCCAGATAAGAAGGACAAAAATGTAGCCTATTTTCAAGATCTGGAAAAGAAGCATAATGCTCAGCCAAATGTATCAAAACTTTTTTCGATGGCAGCTAAGCAAGACGATGATGGACTTCGAGCTTCATACAATATCTCTCTGTTAATTGCTCAAACAGGTAAACCACACACCATCGGAGAAACGTTAATTTTGCCGGCGATAAAAGAAGTTATAACTACTGTGCTCCATAAACCGCCGGCAGATATAATTCGAAAAATTCCTTTGAGCAATAATTCTGTGCAAAGACGAATTGATGAAATGGCTGAAAACATTGAAGAGTCATTGTGCAATCATCTGAAGACTAGTCAATTTTCAATTCAGTTGGATGAGTCCACTTTACCAACTAATGAAGCATTGTTGTTGTCTTACGTGAGGTTCATTAAAGATGAAAAAATATGTCAAGAACTTTTATTTGCTAGAAATCTTGCGACAGTCACAAAAGGAGAAACCATATTCAAAACACTGGAAAAGTTTTGTGATGAAAAAGGAATTCCCTTGAAGAATATTATATCAGCTGCTACAGATGGTGCTCCAGCTATGACAGGGTGTCAAAAAGGCTTCATGTCGTACTTAAAAAACAAAATTCCTGATGTGATTGCTGTACATTGCGTTATACATCGACAGCATTTAGTTGCTAGAAATTTAAGTGAACGACTGTTTCAATCATTGCAACATGTCATCAGAGCAGTCAATAAAATCCGAAACAACTCTTTAAGTGACAGATTATTTAATCAGCTTTGTGTTGCTAATGATGAAGATTTCAACAGATTGATCTTTCACACAGAAGTGCGTTGGCTATCAAAAGGAAATTGTCTTGCTCGTTTTTACAATCTGTTTGACTCTGTCATAGAGTTCTTGGAAAACAAAGACACAGCATTGTGCGAAAACCTCATCACATCAAAGAATGATATCGCATACCTGACAGACCTTTATATATTGTTTAATGATATGAATCTCCAACTTCAAGGCGATGACTTGAACTTAATAAAAACAAAAAATATCGTCGCTGCTTTCGTAGCCAAGCTGCTCTTACACAAGAAGAATATCGGCAGACGTGAGTTCCATAATTTTCCCAATTTATCAGTATCCTGCAACAACGACGACTTGCTCGTCTACTGCCAACATTTGGAAAATCTCTACAGTGATTTCATTGAAAGATTCCAGGACATTTTGAAATTGGAAATACCAGACTGGGTGTTAGATCCTTTTTCAAATGTCAACATAGCAATATCACTCCAACTGGAAGAAGAACTTATAGAACTGACAACGAACGAGGAAATAAAAATAAAATTTAAAAATGGCTACCAACAATTTTGGCTACAAAAGTCAATTCCGCAGTTGTACCCTGGATTGTGGTCGATCGTTCAACAATTTTTGATATCATTCCCATCGTCATATTTGTGTGAACGTGGATTTAGCGCTGTGACAACTCTGCTTACTAAAAAGAGAAACCATTTGCAAGTTACCAAACGTGGTGACTTACGATTCTTTTTGAGTAAAATCGAACCTCATATCAACAAACTTGTTAAAAATCATCAAATTCATCCATCCCATTAGGTTTGTTTAAAAACTAAAATTGATTACCTATCTATATTGTTTCTTTTAATTTGATTAAAATATATTATTAATATTATAAAGTTGCGTTTTAATTGCTCTCACTGGTAAAAATGTCTAGTTTAGAATGTAAGTTTAAGCACCAGAACCGATTAATATAACACACTGTAACTAAATTAATTAAAATAATGAAATTGTGGTTTTTAAGTTTTAGAAGTGTATAAAAATGGGGGGGGCGATGAAAAATAATTGATTTTCAAAGGGGGCGGTAGAAGAAATAAGTTTGAGAAACACTGGTTTATGTGAAAGCTATTGAACTGCATATATCAGTTTAAACAACGTAGAGCTGCTTAATCAATGTGAAATAATGAACAGGCAATCTTGTACATGACATCTAGATGACCTTACGCGAGGTCGAACCATTGGGAAGATTGAGGAAGTTCGAAGTGTGACAAGTGTGGCTGCGGAGTTTGGAATCGCTCACAGCATCGTTTAACGAATCTGAAGAGCATTTCAAACTACAGGAACAGCTGTCCGAAGGTTCAGCAGTGGTCGTCCACGAGCAACCATGGCAGTCGACGACCGGTATATTGTCCTACAGGCATGAAGGAACCTCTAACACCTCCAACAGACGAATGGATGACCGATATTATGGTTTACAGTCGGCAGGAGGCTGCACATTGATGACCTATTCGCACGACGACCTGTACGTTGTGTACTATAGACGTCTGCCCACCGAAGAAGGTGCTTTGTGTGCTGCCGGGAACATCAGAACTGGACGGATCAGCAATGGGGTCGAGTACTCTTTATGGACTAGAGCAGATTTAGTCTGACTACCGATTCTGGAGTCATCGCATACACATCTGGAGAGAGCGGGAAACACACAATAACCCCTCCAACATTGTCAAAAGGGACCGGTTTCGAGGTCACGACGTTCTCGTTTGGTGAAGCATCATGCTTGGTAGCCGTACAGACTTTCATGTCATCCAAGGAGGTTCAGTCACCGGGTCCCGTTATTGTAATGATATTCTCATTCCTTATGTGCGCCTTTTTAGAGGTTTTATGGGTCCCCAGTTCCTTTTCATGGACGACAATGCTTCACCTCATCGTGCAGAGGCTGTCGAAGAGATGTTGGAAAGTTAGGATATTGAATGCATGGATTAGCCGGCAAGATCCCTGGATCTAAATCCAATCGAACACATATAGGACTTTCTAAGGAGACGCTTGGCGGCACGTCACGAACCACCAACGATTCCAGAGCTGCGATTGGCGCCACAATAAGAATGGGCAGCAATACCTCAACAACTTATTGACAAACTCATACTCAGTATGGACAGACGATGTCAATCCTGCACAGCAGTCAGGGGAGATCATATTCCCTACTAAAAGCTAGATGTTCTTTGCTAGACAGCTGTCACATGGATGTTTCGGCGGCCGTTTCTGTCATTCTGCTCCATGCTCATTTTTCAATAAAGTTCCTATTTGATCATTTGGAATTTTTGGACAGTTTTTTTTTTACTTTTTCCATATTCTTACATCTGGAGGATGTTCTGGTACGATTTTTATCGATTTGGAACACTGCTGAGAGACGCTGCTTTAGAAAAACCGTTTCGTCCTTAATTTTTGCACACCAGTGTATATATATATATATATATATATATATATATATATATATATATATATATATATATATATATATATATATATATATATATATATATATATATATATTGCATTATACTATACTTATAGAATCAATCTATTTAGTTTTTGAAAAAGAATAAAGGGAAACGCTCGTGTAGCTACTAAAATGTTGATTTCATATAAAAAAGCCTTATCATCATTTATATTAATGCACCATTTTTTAGATACTATAGAAACAAATTAGAAATGTAGTTATAAAACATATGCATAAACTCTTACAAAGTTATTTATAAACGTAAAAAATAAATTCGAAATATATAATACCTTAATTAATGAAGAATATTTATAAAAAAATATGTGACTAAAATGCAGCTTATAGTTGAATATGTGAGAACAAAATAAACTTATTAATAGTAATAAAAAAAAGTTAAAACAATTAATTACAATAATTCAAAAAATAATAAATATAACTTCAGAATATAAATGATTTGCTCATAAATCTTCAATGGTATGGCAAGCAGTTTTAAAAATTTTTTGTTCCTATTCAATTAACTTATGGGAAATTAACTTGTGTTGAAAATTAACTTGATTTGTTTAAATCCAGTATTTAATTACTATATTTGAAAAACTAATTTCCCTGTCAAAAAATTTAATTAGGTTTAATAATTAATTAAAGATTAGACATAGGTCAACAAACATCAGCAAATTAATTTCCAGGGATTCTCTATTTGTTTAGAACAAATCTTGAGCCATCTATTAGGAATACATTGGTTCACTAATAAAAGTGATTTTGATCTTTAGAAATAAGTCATTCTCGCTTCCTTTTGTATGTTCATTATCAGTATCAAGAGTTTATGAGCAATTGGTAATGCGATCAAGCAGACAATGATTAGATTTTGCAAAAATCTTTGTCCTGATTCTAGTTAAAATTACAATCACAATTAGGTGATATTATCAAATAAATCATAAATTAAGATTTTAAAAGGAAGTCATACTCGACTATATATGTCATTCCGATAACATTTAAAAAAATGTTAACTATATTGTTAATCACTGATTTTTACTGTACAGAAAATGCATGTTTTATATTACATATTGCATTATTTTTACATATTTCCACTTATAAGCTGATTTCTGTTTTTAAATAATTAACAAATGATGAAAATTTGTATAAAATAAGGAAAGTAACTGTAAGAGTTAAAATATAGAAAATTAAATTAATTTAAATCTTTATGTTTCAGCTGGTTGGTCTGCTTTAAAACTAAAATCGGCAGAATATATACATAACTTTCTAAGAATTTTTGGTTACAACAATTTATAATTCTCAATTTGTTTGTATTTTTGTTTTTTGTTATACGCGTTATTGAGAAGTTTGTAATGTATTTATTTGCATTTTTATTTTATCTACTGTATTTCATGCAAACATCTCTAGTAAAACATACTTAGTAAATAAATTTTAAAAAAAGTAATAACGCTTGTAATAAGACTTTTTAAATCAAATTCTATATTTAAAAAATCTTAAATTAATCTTTGATGTTCTTATAACTACTCATTTTGATATATACTTTTTTGTGTACATTACAAATAATTTTAAGGCTTGACGAAATTTTAGGGACAAAAATCTCAAAAATAATATACTGTAATTATTCGATTATTATATTTACAGTAAAATATTTAAATAACTTTTTAAAAAAGCAATGGCTGAATCAAAAACAGTTGGTATAAAATGTTCTCAGAATGACAAGGTGTAATTAGATTTTTAGTTATAATTATTGTAATTCAGTGTATTGTGTGTGTGTTATACTAAAAAAATAAATATTTACACTAAATAGTAATTTAGTGTATTTCTTCTTAGTTAAAAAATATTCATTTATTATTTATTGAATTAAATTTACAATTTTCAGTGAAATTATTCTCATAAAATTTTTCTTACACTTTTATTGGATTTGAGTTTTTATAGGTATTATATTAAGATATTTCAGCTTATATTTAATTACATATATTATAATGTATTTCAGTTTATGTTGATTGAAATACATCATAATCTATTCAATTAAAATTTTTATTCCTGTTCTATATTTCATTTTAAACTAACT
This sequence comes from Latrodectus hesperus, assembly GCA_037975125.1. Classification (NCBI taxonomy): domain Eukaryota; kingdom Metazoa; phylum Arthropoda; class Arachnida; order Araneae; family Theridiidae; genus Latrodectus; species Latrodectus hesperus. The sequence continues at coordinate 91,217,674 of CM075853.1, forward strand.
CATAAATTACAAAACTAAATCTAATTTTAGATTTCTTTTAGGAACCTACTTAAAACAAAATATAAAAATTTAATATTGAGGTAAAAACAAGCTTGACATTTTACATGTAGCGCATATAAATTTTTATATTTTGAAATGTATCTCTGAAAAGTGTCACTGTATACATATTTATATCGATATGAAATATTTAATCGAGGTATTTTCAAAATATGAGAATAAATTTCATTTTATTAAAATATTATTTTTTAAAATATTAGTTTTTAATAAATTTATAAACTATTATAACTTTTTTCTAATTATTATCGAAAAACATTTTCCCATTTAGTATGGAAGCCTTTAATGTATCATAACTATATGCAATAATAAATTTATTTTATGTCATCATTTTACATATTTGTATACTTTATTATTAATTTCGGTTACAATATTATAGTTATAATCTAATAGTTTCATGGAGATATTTGTTAAGGAAGAAATGTATATGGTAAATAAAGCTTGCACGTTATTTCTTCTTGTCAATATTTATCTAATCTTATATTTATAAACCAACATTATATTATGCATTTTAATTGTATACTGCTTATTCATCTTTTTATCTATTAATAAAAATTCTAGTATACACACAATGTCTTAGCCTAACCATAATGTTTTTTAAATATGAATTTCCTTTATGAAAATAATTTTATTTTCCACTCATATTTAAATAGAGTTATTGTTTACGTGAAACAAACATCTTGAATTATAGCAATGAATGAAAATATTGGGCTCCAAATGATACTGATAAGTGAAATAATATTTCAAAGTCCACTTTAGAAGGTTTTTCAGAAGAATCCCGATTTTTGATTATGTTTAAATGCAAACTAGTAAGTTCCACACACAGTATTGAGCTTTCTAACTATTCTTCATCCAAATTATGCAACTTTTACTGATTCTCGGGTTAATTACCAAATATTCTTCGTGGGAATTTTAACTAATTATCTAATTAGTTTTGAATTCTCTTATGCTAATTATGTAGAACATTCTCCCGGAAAGCACACCAGATGTTTTCAATACAATCAAAATGGAAAGACACTTATTTTTATGTGATTTTTAATGAAATTGTCACGAAGGGGGAATAAGTGTCACCCTCCATAAGCGAAGATTGTTGTAGTTTCTTTGAATTCTATAACGTGACTTAAAAATCCATAAGGATAACAGACAGTCCTCTAGATTTTCATTTAGAAGTTTTATTACGTTCAACACCATAATCCAGAGAATTCACTTCTACATAACAATAACATACGACCTATGTAAAATTTGATGAAACTTTCAGTCTAGTTATGATAATTCCTTTCTTTCAAGTAATGCGAGTTTATTATTTTCTTATAAAGCAATTATGTTTCTCATCTTCAAACAATAAATCATATACCGTTCTGAAAAAATTAAACTGTAATATTTGCTAAACTACTTTGCATTAATTTGCAAAATTTAATACTTCCATACTCTTGCAAATTAAAACAGGAAATTTCTCAGTATTAAGCTCATAATCCATAAATATATCTAGTATTACTGTGAGGAATTTATTGAAAAATTCTATAAAAAAATAGTTTCAGCAAGAGTATTTTGTCATCATATTATTCTACAAGCATTAATCCAATTGATAATAAAATCACTCTTTAATTCCGCTTATTATAAAGACAGTGATATATTTTAAGACAGAAGGAAAGAGATATAACTGTAATTGGTCAAACACAATATATTTTGACGTTATGTCTAATTCACTGAGTATTCATTAAACTCAATTTTTTTTCAAGATTTAAATTTACCTCTTCAAACTTACTTTTCTTTCAGCACTTTCCCAACAAATTTAAGTTCAAAAGTGTCAATAACAACAATACTGTTGTTGTTGTTGCTAATGACACTTGGACAACCCAAGCTCGCTATGCCTTGGCTATGCGAATTTAAGTCAATTGGGAGCGTCTTTCGTTTTTTTTAATCAGAGAACCATGAAGGTGAAAACACGACTTTTGCTCTTCAAATTCTCCGATAGATGGCAGCACCGGAGGATCTACTTCTTCAATTTTGACATTGATATAAAAGGGGAGGAAACTTTCTCCAGACCATTGCACCTATGGTAACTGCTCAACGAACGACACCAGGACTTTCGATTCCACAGATTTAATGAGCACGTATATCGCATGTACTCGGTGGGTCTTTGGTGGCATTGGGAATCGAACCCCAACCTTTTGGAGGAAAGGCCGATAACCTAACCACTAGGCTACCACATCCCCTCAATAAGTATTTATCGTAATATACATTTTTGTTATAGCATTTATACCAGCTCTTCATTTTTGTCATTTAGGCTCATATTTACGTAATTTACAAGACAGAAGTTGTATTGTCTTATTTGGAAAATTGAATGTAAATGTATATATGTAGTTGTTCGATAAGATAAGAACTCGTGATCAGTAACATATGGGACATACGACCAGCATTTGATCAGTGGATTTCTTAAGAATATTTTCTATGCTTTTGGAATACCGTACTTTTTTTAAAAATCAATATACAAATGAAACATTCCAAAGTATGTGAAAATTTAGATTCTGAATATAGGGTTACTCTCTTCTACACAGATTATGAGTGGCTGTTCAGAATATTAACACATATATAGCAAATAATTCCCATATTAATACCATATTTGTGGCATGTATATGCTAATTAAAATTAAAACTGAATCTAGGTCAATGATCTAAACTTAAATCCAGGTATTTCAATGGTTAATAAGGAATTTTATGATTAACTATCAGTCAAGTAACATTTAATTATTAGTTGCACAATGACGGTTAGTATTTAGACTTTAAGTTATATAAAATAATGGAAGTATTGATGAGAGAGTAAAAAGACAGAAATCCTTTTCCTAAAATTCCTTATTTTTGCATTTCATACTTAATTCAGATTTGGTAAAATTAAAAGATGTTTATTCAAAAAAAGTAATTTTAATCAACCACTGATTTACGTGCTTAATCATTTATTTGAATTCTTAAAGACATTATCAGGTTATTTCCAAATTTTAAATTTACAATTTTTAAGAGCTAAATTTTCTGTTTTGTAATTTTATGCCAATGTGATCCCTGTTAAAATAATAAGCATAATTTCATATTTGAATAATTTAGGCACCGGAACCGTATAATCCATGATTCCAAATTCTGAATATTTTTGGCAATGAAGAAATATTGCCAAGATGATGTATCGTGTCGTGCGAGATGGAGCAAACACTAGGGTTAACAAAGTAGAATTTTCTGCATATAATTCTTATATGTCTCCATATATATGACGAAAAAAAACGAGGTTGTGAGATATATAAGTAAATCCGCCAAAAAATCGCCAATCTCAGAATTTGGCATCCTGGATTATACCGCACCTGTGCCTTATTTTACATTATATTTTAATTAACAGAACAATTAATTAAGGGTCTTGAGAAACAAGTGTTTAGCACAAATTTTATTATTTTCAAAGATAAAGTACATTTTGTATCAATAAATATGTCAGTTATTTTCTTATTAAGATTTTAATAACTTATTTAATATAAATATTAGAACAGTAATTTTAATAAGCATGATACAATAATGTTAGTTAAAATTATTACCTATTTTAGAACAAATTAATTAAATCCATTAACTTTAATTATAATCATATAAGTTTGCACAAACAATTTTCACAAATGTAATCTTTTAAATGATTCTTTTTTAGAGTTCCCGATTATTTGTATCAAATAATATTTCTCAAAATAGCTTCATTTTCAAGAGTTTTGAGTATTTATTTACAAAATAAGCTAAAAAGTCACCATTCTGTGAAAAATAAAAATATTTTTTTGAAATAAATAGCGTCTTTATAAACTTTTCTAAGCAATTTTGTTTTAATTTTCAAATGTGGGTTTTCCACGTTTATAAATTTAATTACTTCTTAAATTAAATATTTTAAAATTTATTTTCTACTATTGGAAAGAATATTAATTGTTTTACGTAATACATGGAATGAAACTTCCGTTAGTAATTTTCATTAATATATAATCAGCTTTATAAGCTTGGTAATAATTATAAATTAGGAAAACTTTATTAGGCAGTTCGAGATATGATTTTTCTATAAAAATAGGGATCACTACTTAAGTAATCTTTCGATAATATTCTTTAAAACGTAAATTGTGTGTTTTTTCTCTTTTATTTATGTTCAACGAGTAACATAAAAGTATTCAACTAGATAATTCTATGTTATTTCATGAAAAAAATGCATAAAAAAATGTACTTTATCTTCTCGTAACGTTTAGTTTCAATTCAATTTCATGTTAATCTTGTTAGCCATTTTTGAGACCTATTTTGTGTATTACTGACATTTGATTAAATTTATAATTATTTTTTTGTATTCTATTTGATTGTTTTCTTGAAAAAAATAATTTCATAAGTAATTTTTTAAAAAAGAAAACATTTGTTATGTGTTATAGTTAAAATAATGTATTCGACACATCCATTTTATTTTTAATAATACATGTATTTCTTCAGTCCATATGACAAAAGTTTAACCTGTTTTGATAGTAATAGCTCTACTTGATTTAAATCTCTCTATCAAAACTTTTCGTCAAAAATACTTTCTTTTAATGTTTTAAAAAATAATTAAAATCCAAAGAAAATCATGTAAAAAATTTTCTCAGTTAAAATACAAAAATTTATAAAATTCTTTCAATTTTAAATTTTTAAAATCAAATCTAATCTTCTGGCAAGGTAGAGTAAAAAAAGGGAAATGAATGTTACTCTGATAACATTGAGAGAGAAAAGAGCAAAAAATAGTGACGTACTTTTAAAAACAAGAACATCCCTAAACTCTTATTCTTTTTTTAAGAACATTACTAATCCCATTTTTTGAGTGCTTTTGTCTCAAATGACGGTAGTAACAAGCTTAAAAATTTTGAGGAAGATTTTTACAGGCCTTTGTAGTAAAGGAAATAAATTTACTGAAATCCTCTTCTGTTATTTTGAATTACTCAATCTCAATAAAATCTATGTTTTTGTCGGATAATATAAATATAGTGATTGATTTTTATGAAATAATTTGGAAAAGAATTAAAATTTTGCTTGGATTCTATATATTTTTAAATAAGAAATTTGTAGGATTAGGATAAAAAATAAGTGAAAACTGTTTGCGAAAGAAAATGCAAATAAGAATTTACTTTTTTGTAACTTTTATGATTTTTTAAGTGGATTTATTTATTATTTCTAGATTCGCTCTGTAATATTTTATGATTTTTTTAACGACTTTGTTTCTTATTTTTAGTGTGCAAAATTTTAAATTAGTTAAATTAAAATGTACGATGTACATAAATTTTGAATGTGAAACATTGAGTTTATTCAGAGCATCGTAGTATAGTAATAAGGATCACAAACATTATTTTAATCTATTTTCATCACTTCATAGTTTATATGTTATCTGCAATAAAGACGCTCAAAAAGATTTATATATATAAAAAAATCTTATCTAATATAATTACTCTCCATACAATCTTGAGTAATAAAACAAAACGTCTATTAAAAAATCTGCACATACCGTAATACATGCAATTCATACTTTAAATATACAATTCGTAATTTCAAAATAATGCATTGATTAAGAATAATTATTGCATAAAATTCTTAATTTAAATATAATTTATATAACATAAATAAACGGCACAGGTGCCGTATAATCTATGATTCCAATTCTGAATTTTTTTGGTAATGAAGAATTGTAGCCAAGATGAGACGTATCGTGACGTGCGCGATGATGTAAATACTAGCGATACCGAAATAGATTTTTTTGCATAATTCTTATAGGTCACCATATATATGACTTAATAAAATCGAGCTTGCCAGATACATAAGAAAATCCGCCAAAAAATCGCCAGTCTCAGTATTTGGCATCCTGGATTATATGGCACCTGTAGCAAACAAACATAAGCATTCATAATGGTTTCTGTGATATTCTCTTACTCTTTTATATGCCGCAGAAACGCACATTTCAGAATTCTTATTAGGCATTTAATACGAATTAAATTTAAATTTTACAAATACGTAAATATAAAATTATATCAATACACTGTGAAATTTAAAAGAACTTAAAATGAATTTAGGTGTTAAAATAATATAATTTTAAATGATTTAATCAATTGAAATGCAGTTATGTACCGTATAAATAGGGCTCAACATGACCCATTGGAAGGACAGTTCTCTTCAGACAGAAAGCTTCCTGGTTTAATTCCAGGGTACAGGTGCCGTATGATCCAGGATGCCAAATTCTGAGATTGGCGAATTTTTGGTGGATTTTCTTATGTATCTTGCAACCTCGTTTTTATTACGTCATACATATAGAGACCTATAAGAATTATGCAGAAAATTCTATTTTGGTAACCCTAAATGAATTCATAATTTAAATTCATTCCAATATCATTCCTAGTATGTACATCATCGCGCACGTCATGGTACGTCATCTTGGCAACATTTCTTCATCGCCAAAAAAAATTCATAATTTTGAATCATGGATCATACGGCACCTGTGCCAATTCCAGACTTTGTTGAACAACAAGATGTCATGATTTTGTCGTTGCATGTACTTTTATCTGGATGAGAGCTTGAGAGTTGCCTGATTTAAACCATGAATGCAGTTCATCACTTACTAAAAATCTCCTGTAGGCAATAACGTAAACCTTAAAATGCCTTACAAAATCTTTAGATTATGGAGCAATCAACTAAGCGGAGACACAATGGCGAAAACAACAAAATATACAGATAATAAAAACCATTTTGAAAAATATCAAGTACATAATATTAATCTGAAAATTATTGCCAGAAATAATAGAATACTAATGTTCCTTTCAGCTTAAGTGTATCTAAATAACATATTCAGTTAATCTTTTCCCAAAACTACACACAGTTAAATTGTAATTCCTTCTGCCCAAGAAAACTTTACATCGTTAATCGGCCATTCAGTGGAATGCCACAAAAGTTAATGTTTAATTACATGCTATCCTTCACAAGGAAACGGAAGACGTGGAGCGAAATATCAACAACGAGAGAAACTGTTTCGTTGCATTGTTTGTCACGTATTGCGTTCTGCTCCGAAGATACAAACGTGAGCAGTGGGAATTCAAACAACATAAATTTCTCGAAAGGCTCTTCCTCCTGTCCTTAATGATTAATGTCAGGGATATAAATTACATGTCCGGCTTTTTCTGGAAATTTAGTCTATAGGAAAATCGTGTGGTGAATAGTCATTTAACTGATGCTGAATCTGCAACAAGGGATCAACTAGCAATTTAGCTTCTAAGATGATATCTGCTATGAATTTGTAACCACTAACAATATTCATTCTTTGAAAGAATTAATCGTAGCATTTAACTAAATGTAGATAATTTAATATTTGGTACCTCTTGTAATTATGGGAAGATAGGTGTTTTTAAAACATGATAAAAATATACAAACTGAGCTTATTTACGTAGATGTTAAGAGAAAGTAATTCCCCATATTTTAGTTTAAAATCTAATGACTACTACTTAAAATAATTTAAAAATGTCAAATACTTGTGTTTAAAATAGCGGTTTAATTATTCATAAATAATCTTGAATGTAAGGAAAAAGTGGAAAATAATTCCTGTTTATACGAATACGTTTGAATATCTTTTAAATAATGAGAGATAACTTAGCAGTTAAGATACTGTGAAATATGTTAGGACCTTAAACTTTAATAATATCTTTAGTATTCTTGATAATTAAATAATGAAATAGTTTTTTTAATATTTGTTGGACTTATTAAAACTACTCAATGATATCCAAACGTAATTTTCACAATCATTGAATTTCATTGTACAAATGACGTACATTGTAATGATTTTGAATCCATTTTTAAATTTTATAAAGTGGTTTCTTATTTATTAAAATAAATATCTTTATTTATGGCAACAAATAGCATAGTTAATGAAAGTTATTGTCATCTGAACTGTAATAAATTGTTATTCACTTTGGATTAAGGAGCTTTGAAATATAAAATTAGAAAAACTAAACATTCATCTAAATGCTGTGAAATTGCTCAATAAAGAATATTATGACACATATAAAGTAAAAAAAATATTATACCACAAAAATAACTAATACTATAATTCTTGTTTAAAAATGACTTTCATATATATTTTTCCTTAAAAGTACAATATTTTTAAATAATTAAATTCAAACTACAGTAAAAAGTAAAATGAGAACTAAGAGAACAACTCATATTGAATAAAATTCTTGTATGAAAACATATTATAAATGAAACCAATGAAAAATAATATGCAAAGAATGCAAAGATGAAATATGCAAAGATTAAGTGTATAGATATTTTGGTGTTTCCTCTAATATTCCAAAATTTATAATACATACAATCAAAACAAAAAACCTAAATCTCATCCACTGAATAAAAACTGTTTTAAAACCTTTAATTTTAAAACAAATTCTACGGAATTTATTTTTCGATAATACAATACTTTGAAGAGATTTACTTTGATTTTTTTTTCCTTTTAAAATCCTATGATATGGTGAAAACGAAGGAAGTTATGGTCCTTTCATCGCCATTGATTAGAAATTCTATTTGAAATAGTTTGACGAAAATCTTTCAGAATATAAAAGGATTTGAAGTGTAATCTCCTTTACGATTTGTTGAGAATAAGAGATTTAACGTTATCTGTATTGTTTTCTTAAGAGATTTAACAGTACATTTTCGAAAAAGTGTTTTAAAGGAAAAGTTTATTATTCCCGGTTCAGATAGATCAAGATCAAATTATTGTAAGTTATGTGATGTAATATTAAAGTATATCATCTTTCCTAGATTTACATTCATTGAAAATGATAACAATTTACATACTTCTTTATAAAACATGATAGTTTACATTATTATTTATATTTTGTTAAGAGTTCGTTTCCGGTTTATCAAGCAGACGTTGGCAAAGAGTTTTAAAAGAATGTATTGAAAAAACAGCAAATTTTACCAAATTTCATGGAGACATTTAGTACCTTTTAGTACTTTTTATTCTTGGTGCATAAAATATTAAAATTTTTGGGCATAGGCGCCGTATAATCCATGATGCCAAATTCTGAGATTGGGGATTTTTTGGCGGATTTTCTTATGTATCTGGCAACCTCGTTTTCATTACGTCATACATAAGGAGACCTATAAGAATTGTTCAGAAAATTCTATTTTGGTAACCATAGAAACGTCATCGTGCACGTCTCGATACATCTTGGCAATATTTCTTCATCGCCAAAAACATTCAGAATTTTTAATCATGGTTTATATGGCACCTGTGCCTTGTTTGTCAAATATTCAAGTTAAAAGTCAAAAATCATTATCATAAAAAAAGAAAGAAAAATTTTTTTCGAAAAGTTTTCTAATTAAAAATATGTGTCTTTTTAATTATCAATCAATTTTATTAAAATATATATTCCTTAATGGGATTCAAAAATAATTGGTTAAATTATAATTATAATTATTACACAAGAAGCCAATAAAATGTTGGACATTTTTGATTTTAAATTAAAAAATAATGATGACGTAAGCAAAATTATTTAATTTGTTTATATGCATTTTTATATATAGAATAACTCATATATTCATTAACTGAAGTTCGGCAAAATATTTTTTTTAGCATTTGAATTTTTTCTTTTGTAAACATCGGCTACAGTTATTATTAATGTTTTTCCATTTCTTTTGTAAATATCTCCTGCCAGAGTTATTGATTGTATGCTACTTCCTTTTGTTGTCAACAAAGATTAGAATGTACACTTTTGTTTACTTTTTATATGTTGTTCGACTCAGAGTGAAGCGTTATTTAATCAAAAATGAGGAGAATGTCAAAATTACAAAAGAAAGCTCATAAGATATTTTTACTGGACGAAACGAAGTCAATAATTCAAACATAGAGAAATTACAGAACTTATTAGTAAGTTTTTTCCCTCGAGAATAAGTATCTTGTGGTTGAAAGTGAAGTTCCTAAAAATGGAATCTCTGCTCAGGTGCCGTATAATCCATAAGTCAAAATTCTGAATTTTTTTGGCGATGAAGAAATATTGCTAAGATGACGTATCATGACGAGCGCGATGCGTAAATATTAGGGTTATCAAAATAGAATTTTCTGCATAATTCTTATATGTCTCATTATGTATGACGTAATAAAAACGAGTTTGCCAGATACATAAAAAAATACGCCAAATATTCACCAAACTGAGAATTAGGCATCCTGGATTATACGGCACGTGTGCCGTCATGCAAATGATGAGCGTCTCTGAGAGATATTCTTACACATTTCCATGAGATCTATAATATCAGTAGCAAGAAAACTAAACACGGTAGTTTCGACTGTGCACAAAGTTTTTATCAAAAAATTAATATTAGTTGTTCCAAAATGAAAATAATTGTAAAAGTCAAAGGTCTGGGAGGGTGAACTTTGGAAAAGACATGCTAAAGAGAATGGAGGATGCTGAATTTTTTAATCCCATAATGTTGTCTCACTAGCTTAACTTTCATGTTTTTTTTCATAGTAAATCATTATAATATGTTGCGTTGTTGTTACTTATGTCACTTGGACAAGCCAAGCTCGCTATGCCTCGGCTATGTGAATTTAATTCAATAGGGTTGCATCTTTCATTTTAATCAGAACACCACGAAGGTAAAAGTTTGTTTTTTCTTTGTGTTAAATTCTCTGATAGATGGCACCACTAGAGGATCCACTCCCTCAATTTTAACATTGATCTGAAGGGAGAGGAAATTTTCTCCAGAACATTGCAGCCATGGTAACTGCTCAATGACCGACCACAGGACTTTCGATTCCACATATTAAATGAGCACGTGTATCGCATGTACTCCGTGGGTCTTTGGCAGCATTGGGAATCGAACCCCGCCCTTCCGGATGGAAGGCCTAATCATTAGGCAACCACGGACCTACTATAATGTGTGATATAAGTATGGGGATCTGAAAATTCCCATGAATACCGTGGGATACAATGACCTCCCAAAAGATTAATGTATGGTATGGACTTAATATATGTATAAAATCATCATTGGCCGTTTTTCACTGAAAAAAACAGTAGCAACTGTTTTTTTCATTTGGAGAAGTTGGAAAATTTCTTATTGCAGAAACTCTAAATGTTTTAGACGCATGACTATTTCTAAGAAACAGATTTTTGTTTTGAATGACCATTTCCAGATAATGGATTGGACAAGTTGTATCATTCCTTGGTCGACCAGATTACTTGATATAATGCCGACACTGACCTTTTCCTTTGGGGTATTCGTTAAAGACATGTCTTAAAAGAAGAAATTTTTTTTAAATATGTTGTTGTTTCTAATTCCAGGACTATCTAGTAGAGCTAGACAATTTTCATGAATCCGAAAACAGCCAAACGGTCTAAAAAAGATAAGAGTCCCACAAGGTCTCGTCCTTGCTAAAATTTTAACACACCAAAATATGAGGAGGGAAGTCACGTCAGGCCAATAGCACTCAGAAAATATTTTTTGATCCTGCTTAAACAGAAGGGCTCTTGGATGGCCACTCAAGAAGCACGAAATAGCAGTTTGGTGGGATCTCATTTTGAATTTGAAAGATTATCCATGCTTTTTTGCAAAATACCAAGAGTGTCTTATGAAAACTTTAAAAGTTGAATATTGATGAATTGAATGTAAGGCTTTCAGCCATTATGTTGTTGTTGTTGTTGTATGACAAGTGCAGAAAGAAAAAAATGAAAAAGTAAAAAAGACAAGTCATTTAGGACCAAAGGCATGGAGCACTTCCCTGGTCACATCTTCAGCTTTTTCTGTATAAAGGGTGTCATGGCAGCAGTTGGGGTCGATGTTGAAGAAGGTCGAGGCAACAGAGATGCAGTAGGTTCTAGATCTGTCGGGCATGATTTTCATACCTTCATGTGCCCAGTCCGCATTCTGGTAAAGGCCAAGTGGCAGACATGGCCGAGTGGTGCAGCCATAATTACCTTCGTGAATGCCTACAAATTTCATTGAATCCGGCATGAAACTGAATACAGTTTTGATCATCTCGACGCAAGGAACGCCGATTATTTTAAAGCACATTGACAAGAGCTATAAAAATTTTAAGACTATCTTATGTAACAATGTTATTAATATATACATGATTTCAATCTGTTTGAACTCTTCAGCATCACAATATGTTTATCATGTTATAGATCCAGTGTATTGATTATAATTATAAATTATCATTTTCATTGCAATGAAAATGTATACTAAGTAATTATTATTAGATTCTAAATAATTTAAATAATATTACACTAAAAGTGTGATTTAAAAATATATAAATATATATTTCTGTATTTTTATAAATACCTGATATAGTTTGAGATTAGATTTATTATGCCATAGTTTAAATGAAATTATGAAATTTTAAAAATTCTATTTGGGACTAAGTTTTGGATGAATACAAAATATAATTTACTAAATAATAGCTGAAATACTGATTTCTTACATTATATTATAACAGTCTTTATTTAAAAATTGTGATTACGAAAACTGCTTACAATTACAAGATTTTGATTTATATTCTGTTAAAATAAAAGTTAATTATCTTCCAGATTCGAAAAACATAATTTAAAAACGCATGTATTTTGTTTCGATATTCTGAGTTACATATATAAGTCTAATTTCATTTATAACGGTTTTCATATACTCTGTTTCTCAAACATTTCAATTCATTCTAACTCTTCTGCCACGAAATAACAAAAATTTTATCCTTTATATGAATAAGCTTGTGTATTGCATAAAATTCCTGTGATATATTGAATTTGCATAATAATTTTCTCACGTAATACGGAGAAATAACGTATCCGAAAATAGTGACCCCGAAAAGGGTTATTTCTTATGTAGGGTTATTCTATTATTTCAGGAAAAACGACTATTTCTATATTTGATAGATAATACATGTTTCTGAATTCAACTACTTTAAATATGACTTGCTTAAACATATTTTTTTTTAAATTGATGTATTTAAGTTAACATTTATATACGCTTTAAATAGGTATGTAGAAAGATTATTAGTTGAAAAGGTATTATATTGATAGAGATAATTATCTTGAAGAAAAAAATATTTGATGTTATTTATAATTACGCGTTATCATGTATGTTATTATGTATCCATGTATCATTTCTGTATGCATAGTTGCAAACTGATTAATTGATTTTATTCATTAACTGATTTTATTCATTAATGAAAGATTTAATTTACTTGCAAAATTGGTTACTTTATGATTGAAAGTAAAATTTCAAAAATAAATTATTTTTAAAGCATACTTTTGAATTAAGCTAACTTAAACCAATATAGAAAATTTAATGAATAAGTATAATTCACCATAGTGCAGAATTTTGGAATAGATTTTATACTATACATCAATTTATATTTAATTTAAATTTTATATTGAAATACACTTCTTGCTTTTAAAAGCACTTGATTGGCTACAATTGTAAATTTTTCACAAATTCTCTAGGTTGTTCAAAATTTATGTATTCAAAATGTATGTAATTGAAATCTCAAAAACAGGAATGTAAAAATTAAATATAATTGTAAAATTTATAATAACTTATTATATATACCGTATTGACTAATTTCCCAGTACGACTGTAACATAAAATTTTCTAGAAAAGTATAAATTATAACATGAATGTTTAGTTTTAAGCAAACTGAAATATTTTACACACCACTTTAACTGTTTATTAAATATAAGATTGGTTTAAATTTCCTCAATTTTCTTCACTAAGAAATACGAGACATGATCATATTATAGATATTAAAAAATCCAAAGATATTTATTCAATAAATCACAAAATATACGGTATTCATTTTGAATAATGGTTGGTTTTTTACTGGGATATTTTAAAAAATCAATACTTCTGTTTGATCCTCATAAAGTAAATAAATTTGGTAATATACAGAAATTATATTACAAAGTTACCATAAATTAAATTAGAAAAGCAGATTTAAGTCTTCTTTTCTGATTTCTGTGGTTATAATTAAGAGTTTTGCATTTTAAAATATTTTGCTATAGTGTTTTTTCTTATTTGTTTTCATTGAAGTTACCAGTTAAATTTATTTTTCACATTCATGCATTTGATTTTAAAATAGTATAGTAGTGAATATATAAATGTTTCTTGTATTGATATGTATATCACAATTAAATCATTTCAAATTTCGATGTTTTAATCATGCTCCCTCCATATGTTTTTGAAATGCTTCATGTCAAGAAAATTAACTATTCTAAAAATGTTATCGATAACTAAATTATTTCGTGAAGACATACAGATGTTTCTTTAACCAATAATTTTTTAGATATGTCATCGATTTATCGTTCTAGACGGTTAAATTTTCATTTTGGTAAATTCGATATGTCTGCAAAGTTATCTTAATCCATGAATATAATATTTAATCATTGATTTAATTTACCAAAGGATCTAAGAAATGTGTGATCAGATTTCATTATGATGAGGCTTTTACTAGTTTGCACTGTCCTATCTTGCCTAATTTCTTTCCTTATCTCTATTTCGTTTTTCATTTTAAGGAGAAAACAATTTTCCTCCTGTGTTGTAACTATTTTAACTGGAAAAAATATATTTCTATCAACAATGATCTAGCCAATATTTTTACAATAAAAGCAGATATATTGCAACCAATGGTATGTTATTGTTATAAGCATTTGAATCGGTCTTATACTGCCGTTATCTATTGAAGAAGAATTTTGCAATATTAATTACACAAATGGGTTCACATTACTTATTGCTTTAGTTATGTCTTATGAAATGTAATCTTGATTACAATTTTTAAAATGATAATTGTCATCAAAATAATTTCAAAATTTTCTTGATAATAGTATTGTTTCTAAAAATGGTGAAAAGGCGTATGCAGTTATAACTAAGAAATTTCATGTGTATAATTCTCAGTAAAAAAACGTATATATCCTTGACGCTGTGTCTTGGTTGGTTAGGGAAATCCCATTATTATCCGAAGATAGTGAATTCAAATCCAGACAGAAAAGAATATCCGTCGTTTTTTATAATACCAAATTTTGCACGTTAAAAACGTCGTGGTCACAATGTCTTCCAAGCGAAATGATACCTCTGTGGAACTCCTGCTTAGGTTCTGCTTCTAAATTACGAAATTACCTTTTCGTAACTACAATGGTAAAATCACTGAGTACCCCATTATATAAGTTTCCATCATATAAGAGCCAAATTTGCCTTTCAACATGTCTTCTAAGGAAATACAATTCAAAATATGCCAGTGAATTAGTAACTGGTAAAGGCTCTTCAGAACCATTCTTCGCCAGAAAGTCTACCCTCATATGTCATATGTCCCTCATATGTCATATTCATATGTCATATTCATATTCATGTCCTTCATATGTCATATTCCCTCATATGCCAACATGCGAAGGAAACCATTGGAAGTAATAAGCAATTGTTAAAGTCTAAACTATTTTTAAAATAAAACCTAATTCATTTGAAAGACAGATTATCCTTAGAATTATTAAACTGTAAATTTACGTTTTAAGTATGTTTTCTTTGGAAAATATTCTGACATTAATCAGTAAATATTTGAGTTTTGATATTTTTCTTGCATCTCACGGTATAACAAATATCAACTATCTACAAAGTTAGATAGACTTGAATTTAAATAATGTTTTTAATAAGATGGTATCAAAAACATTTTTTTCCTTATATTTTTGAAAGTGGAAAGAATTTAATGTTTACAGTTTGCTGTGGTGCTTAAAAGAGATCAAATAAAACTTTCTTTCTTGCTGAAAATTTGTCAATACTGAAGACACTGATATTCGGGGAAAAATATACTGTATCTTAAATGAACAATGAAATAAATGTATTCTGAAGATAAACAGAAGCAAAATTATTCTTGAAATTAAAAGTTCCTTTTGGATTTTTATTTCAAAATATATAGATTTTTATTTCAATTAATTTACAAGTCTGAATCATTCCACGAAGTGAAGAAGTCAAATTAAGCTCTTTCATCAATGAAGCAAATGAGGAATAGATTAAATACGGTGTTTTTTTTTTCAAATGTAAATCCTGTGTTATTGTAATAAGTTTTCTCAGAAATTTAAAGAAATATTTTCGTATTTTGCTTTCATAGTCTCAAAAAAAAAAATTAGCACATATTATATTTGCGTTGTTTTTATCGATTAAAACGTTTAATTTCAGATATATTTCTGAAATATTTAAGTAATCACAGATATTTTTTTCATGTTATTAAATTTAAAATGTTAAAAAACAGTTTTATGTTATTGTGAATGTATATCAAATATCCTATTTAAAATTATAACTAAAATCATGAGTTTTATGTATTCAAGGCAAGAAAAATATTAAATAAAATTCTAGTATTTCTTCGTTGATATTTTCAGTGTAAAACTTATAGTATTTTTGTAAAAAAATTCAAGATACTTCATTTCGACTTTACATTTTCATACTTTTATTTTGTAATAATGATTTCATTACAAATCATTATTACACTATACTGCTTATAATCCTAAAGAAATTGTTTGTTTCTTACGCGGAAGTGAGAATAATACAATGTAGATATGATGATTTTAATGCGTGTGTGTGGTAATCTAATTTTTCTTCATGCGCAAATATTGTGTGAAGAGCGATAAATAAACCAGAACAAGCTAAATGATAAGCAGCGCTAAAGCAAGATAGTGCGAATGATAGCTTACAATGATAATTTTGTTAGTTGTTGTTGTAGTGTGTGAGCTAGGATGGCATTATGGGGTGCGCTGCTCCACTTTTCCAACTGAAGCATATTTTGGTGTGTAGAATCCAACATCCACAGTACACACAAGCTATGGGAAACTATTTAAATGTTAGACAACCATTCACGCAAGGAAAGGACAAAGATAGGATGGATAGAGAAAGGTAGTACATCCATGCCTGAATCGCGATTCTAACCCAGGACCTCCCTATCCGCAGTCAGGCACGCTGACCACTAGACAAGACAATTTTCTCAGCTAAATTGAGCTTTAAAATTACACGTTACCAAGAGTTAAATTTATTTTTTTTTATTGAAAAACGTGATATTACATTATACAAACCCATTCAATCATCGATGCATTGTTAAAGCAGTTTTTGCCAGAAATAAAAACTTATCCATTTAAATAAGTGAGAATTCTGTAATTAATAAAAGGAAAATAAAATGTTTGTATTATCTTTAGTAATTTCTAAAAATGTAAACGTAAAAAAATAGAATATTTATCCTTGTAATTTACGATTTCGTTTCTTCTAGGTACAGTGATTATCATGTGGGGGTATTATAGAAAAATACCAATATTTTTATTAATAATTCATCTTATTTTAAAGTTGCACTAACCACAAAAATAATAAATTTTGGAAAAGTGTTTCATAGCAATTGAAATATTTTTCCTGTATCTTATTTTCATAAAAATATTGATATAATACTTTATTTATTGATTAGACAATACTCACAAAAAATGTTTAAGTCATCCTAGTAAAGCAATATAAACCATAAAAACAAAGATTTCGTTCCTGAGTTTTTGTGTCTTTCACCCAACGAGTTACGTATATAAATCCAACTCTTTCCAATTTATTACTCACTTGAAGATTTCTACAAAAAAAAATCCTCATTCTGCTCAAGGGATAACAAACGCTCATCAGAGCAAAAGATCGAAAGTTAAATACTGGCCATTGTTGAACAAGAAGAGAATAGGATTTCTCTTCTCTACTTTCTGCGTACATTTTGGACAATGAGTGTGGGTTTGGCCCGTTTTCTTCCTTATGACCAGTAGATACAACTCTTGACGGAAAAAAGTCAAAAAAGAGGAAGGCAATTTATTTAGCGGATATTAAAATTGATTTACAAAACTAAACGGAATACAAATCCTGAATTTTTGCAAATAGATAAAACTTCTATTTTTTTGTTATTAAACAGGTTGTGTGAAATATTTCATAAATTGCTTTACATTCGTATATTATGTCATATCTTGTTTTAGTTTTCTATATTTACCTGTATTTTAAATCTAATTTGACGGTGTATACTCAATGAAAAAGATGAAATTCTTCAACTATTAACATTGAACTGAATAACTGGTTTCATAAATAAGGACGATAGGAAAACTGAAAGTCTATATTCCATACATATCATAAGTTTATTATCTAAAGGAAAGTTTTTAATAATAGGAAATAATAAGTTGAATTAATCTTAAATGTATCCAATACATATATTAGTGTCATTTAAATATTTGGTTTAATGGCGCTGTCATTTAGAAGGTTTATATTTAGACCATGATATTACATGATTTATTTGATTTATTACTTGGCTACTGAATTTAAAAATTTTAAATGCAGAAATGTAAAAATGGCAAAGATTTTGCACATTCCATTTAATAATATATCTCTTTTTTCTTTAAAAAATATTTCACTTCTGTTAGTTTTATGGCTCAAAACATAAATAAAAAACTATATTTATATATTTCTATAGAACATAAATATTTATTTTTATACTAATAAAACAAACTGAAATTTTCTAAAAGTAATATTTAATTTTAAATAAAGAAATTCAATATAAATATTGGCATCTATCTTTACAGACTTTATTTGTACTTTCATTACGATAATTTTTTCTTAAAATAGTACGTTATATGTCTTAGGCAGCGAAAAGAAAAAAAATGGAGACTCGTTAGTAGAAATGTACCTAACTAATGAAGGCTTTTATTCAAATGTGGCCATCATTAAAACATAGATATTCATCATGGCGCTTTCTTAAAAGTATCAATTTAATTTCTTACAAAGAAAAGGAAAAGAAATTCAACAGTGACTATTCGTTAACAAGAGTAAAATCTATTTTAAAACTAAAATTATGTGATTTTTGGATTTCAGAGAATATTCTCGTTTGTTCTAATGCATATTTTTGATCTCGATTTGTATGCTAGAATATGTAAATTGCTCTAAAAACTATTTTCAATATAAAAAAATACATTATTATAGTTGAACTAGTATTTTTTGCATCTGACAAGGAAATTATTTTTAAAATCACTTATCTAAATTTGAATTATATCACTGGTTAAAAACATTATCTACAATCCTGTCATTTTATTCTTACTATGTTTTTACACTTTTCGAAACAGAAATGTACAAAAATACTTCTTTTTGTAAATAAATGTATACAAGTGTGAGTTTTAAGCATTTAAGAATTTAATCGACAAAACTCACCACAGTCTTTGTAAGATATTCATTTATATTTTACGCAAATTGATTATTTAAATGATAAACAAATTTTCAAGTATTCCAAGTTTTATCATCATTATCTAATATTTTAATTATGCTAGTCATTATATTATACATTTAAATTATTTTTTATAAATAATATATGTAAATTGACACTTTCATGTGAATCACATCATATAGAAATAAAGTTCAGTTTAAAGTTTATTTTTAGAAAT
Organism: Latrodectus hesperus; assembly: GCA_037975125.1. NCBI lineage: Eukaryota > Metazoa > Arthropoda > Arachnida > Araneae > Theridiidae > Latrodectus > Latrodectus hesperus. The sequence goes on from CM075853.1 coordinate 91,237,181, forward strand.
GTAAATTATTATATATCTTATCATTAAAACATTTTTTTTCATTCAATACTGCGGTTGTAAAGAAAATTTGCTTACAAATATTATTTATAAGTAACCAAAATACTTTTTTCTAGAATTAAAATATTCATGTTTTATTAGGAATATTTGTAATTTAACAATAGAATATCTAAGATACATCTAAGTTATAATGGATACATGCTAATTTTTATAAAAAAAACTTAATATTTATATAAAAAGAAGTTTTAGACTTTATTTACCACATGTTTGGTTAATTATAATTCTAATTTATTTAAACATATTATAAGCAATCTTACCAAATTGCTTCATTAATTAAATATTTCTAGATATTTCTCGAATATTCTATAATATTCCTGATTGTTAGTTTTCTTTTGTGTTAATTCTCTACTTTTTATTTAAAGTAATTTATTTTTTTAAATTATATGAGAACTGCTTCCTCAATTCTTAAAATACAAGTATTTCCTTTCACACAAATCTACACAAACATTTTAGTTATTTTGTTACTATGATTTTTAATTGAAATTTATAACTATAATTGCTAACATTTTAACTGCATGATAATCTCAAGAACCAAAATTTTTAAAGAAAATATTTTCTACCTTAACGGCTGAAGCTCTAACCGGAAGGTTTCAATTGCTTGTAAAACCTTTATTTGTAAAAACTGAAAAATATAAGCAATTTCCAATTTATGATAATAATATAATGAAAATACAAATTTTTAAATAAAGACGGAGATTTTGCTTAGTATAAATACAGTAAAACTAAACTAAAATTGTTAATATCATAAGTGACATTAATTTTAAGTGTTATTTTGTATTTTGAACACCTAAATTTTACATTTGAATTCATTCAAAACTAAAATAATATTGTTAATGCTATAAGTGACCTTAATTTTAAGCATTATTTTTCATTGTGAACACTTAAATTTTTCTTTTAAAACTAAAAAGTGGAAACTTCTTTATTTTAAAGGCTATTTTTTATCTAAGTTTCACTGTTTTTGTTGCTGGCTTTCTCAATATACTATATTACTTTATTTCTACGTCCTGCTTTAATGTGTAATTGATGCATAAATTTTAATTAATTTAATTTTACACACAATTGTTTAAAAGTTAATGTATCAAAGCAATAAGATGAAATTTAAAATAAATCTAGACCAAATGCAATTACAACAACAATATTCAAAAATTAAAAAAAAATTAGTTAAAATACAATTTAAAATAATTAGTTTCTTGGTTAATGCCTTCAGCAAAACAAATTTATTTGAAACTAACATCAACTAAAACTGTGCACTAAAATACATTTGAAAAAGAACAATATAAACTACAAGGGTTACCGTCAATTATGTCAGCTTTTTTTCATGAAATACTACCGTTTAAATTTCAGATGCGTACTTAATTCTTAACCAAACAGCATAGTGTACAAAGTTTATTTAAAATATAAGATATGCAGTTTACACATAGAAAGCAATTCTTAATATTGTCTCAGTTTTATTCAAAATCTCGTTTTCCTTTCGTACAGGTAGAGATAATTATTCTCGAAAGAATTTTTAAATAAATAATTTATTAATGATCATTGTATTAAAATGTTCCCCATCATAAACATATGTATCAAAAATAGTATAAAAAATGATGAAATGAACAAAAATAAATTCAGAATTATTTTGATATTTGAAAGGAAACGTTCTAACCCCACTAACAAATTGTATTAGTCACATTTAAACATACACAAGGAGGGTTTACTAGACAAAACTCTCATAAGGTTATATTAGTATTCAAGTATCTCAAATTAAAGAATCTTGAAAATTCACAAGCACACACTTAGATTCATGTTCATTTGCATGACAAAACCAATAGAGCATTATCCACTTCATGTTATTCAGTTATGGCTCTGGTGTTTAATATGAATATTTTCCATTCAAAAAGAATAATTTACAACCAGACATACTGTTGTGAAAGATTAAACAATTTATACAAAGCGAAAATTTAGAAGGTATATATAATATTAGAAGATATACTTTCTAAAATCTACTCAAGTAATTTGTCTACAATTCTGTAAAATTTGTAAACATTTAAAATATTGACTGAGCTTCTAAAATTGGGTAAAATAAGACTCAAATTGTCAAATTTAAACTGTTTTGATTCATTAAAAACAACTTTGTTCCTGTTTAGCTTATATATTTATACAAACTTCAATGCCATATAAATTTCATTGGTTAATAAGGAAATTTAATTCATTACAGAAAATGATTTTTAAATGTTATGCTTAACAAATATTATGCAATACGAAAAGAAGTTTTATTTTATTTTTTTAAGCTTTTCTTTCACTATTTTATAAATTTTATTTGAATAATTTCACAAATCATAAAGTAAGAAACATTAACTTTGTAAATAACGCAATAAATTACAGTTTTACAAAACATTTATCTATTATCCTACAACGATATTCAAATAATAAATGACACTACAATTATAAAATTAAGAGATATTTTTGTTTGATTTCCATAATAAAGTAGAAAGTCATAAACCTTAATTTGATAAATGATAGAAAATGATAGATAAATGATAGAAACCAACTTTTTTCTATCATTTACTATTTCACTTTTATCCTTGCATTTAAGTTAAACTAAATTTATCCTTATAAAAAGAAAAAGAGAATAAAGAAATGTATGCAACAAGACTTAATACTAATTAATATAATAAAATATTGTAAAATATAGTCATATATTATAAATTTTAGTCACAAAATACTCTTGGTTAAAATATTTCGAATAACTTATAATTATTAATTAATATCCTCTATGTAGATTTAGCTTAGTAAAATGAATTACTGTAATATATATATTTATATTGCCAAACACTTTGTAGTAGTTGAGTTTCCCGTATGTATCAGATAAAATATGGAATAACTTAAGATAATTAAATTATAAAAGTAAATTTTCAGATGAATTCCATAACTATAGGTGGTAAAAAAGCTTTAATTATTTCATCAAAAATTCCCTTTGCATGTATTGTTTAGAAAAAATAAATAAAGATACTGTAATAGCTAAATATAATACATTTATACTTTACAGATTTGGTTTGCTTCGTGTTTATTTAGAATACTGTTTAAAATATAAAAAAAAATATTACTAATGATCAGCAAATGTCAAAGAGTTTTTAGAGATTTATTACAGGATGAAAGAAAAAATATTTAACTTTATATATTTCCAGAAAAATTTCTTGAGATATTTTTAATACAAAATTTGTAAATCTACAATAACCTTTATTTGTGGAAAATTAATAAGTATAGATTACAATAAATATATCAGGCTTATAAAAACTAATGACACATTCATTAAACTCATATTTTCCTTTTTAAAAATTTTTCGCAATGTGAGAATAATCGTTTAACATCTGTTTTGGTAGATAAGATGATTTAAAGTTGTTTTCTTCACTAAGAGGATTATTATTTCAATCCTCAGGTTTAAGGGAATAATTTTAATGCATTTAAATTGCTCTTACCTTATAAAAACATTTTTACACTTATCTCTAGTATTTTCTTTTTCATTTTTCAATGCAGATGAATATATATTCTATTTACTATCCTCATACATACTGGTATTAAAAATTATCACTCATGATATATACTGAAAATTATTATAAATAATTGTGAGTTGCAATAACTATTTGATATTTCTGGTATACCACGAAATAAAAATAATAAAAAATTATTACATAATACAGAAATCAATGTTGCAGTATACAGCTTCCATCTTTAGTTCTTATCTAACATGTTTTATTTTATTTCAAATTTCATTTAAGGCCTATCTTTAGAGCGTCATTAAGTTCAAATCCATAATCACAGACATACGTATCCTCTATGAGAAATTAAATTAAATATATATATATATATATATATATATATATATATATATATATATATATATATATATATATATATATATATATATATATATATAAACATAGTAGTAAATAATTTAGTATCCACAATCAGACAACACAAAATCTACGTTACAATAATGCCTTTATACGAAGTGTAAATATCATCCATTTCAATGGGTACATTAAGGGATATTATCGCAATTTTTAATACTTCATTTGTGTTCAATGTTTTACTAGCCTTCTTTTGGTGTTCAATAATTTAACACATGAGTGATTACATGCAAGCGAGAAACATAAAAGAGTCAATAAATTTTAATAATATGACAGTTTTAATCTATCGATACACGTCCTCATATTTTGTAGTTGGCTTCAATTGTAATCGTTTTCATTTTTGTGATAAGATTGGTGTGTGCACAAATTCAGAAATGTTAATAAGAATACTATGAACTCAAAACATTTAAAATATATATACAACCAATTTTTTTAATTATGTGTTGATGTTTGTATAAAAATGTAATATATATGGAGGTTGTAGTAAGTTTAAGAAACATTATTCTTGCCTAAAGTTACTATAAAATATTTACTTCTGCTGATAATAATAAATTATTTTGAAAAAGTAAAATGTTAGAAAGCAATCTTAGAGCATTCTAGGCACTTGTGCATAGAATGTTTTTTCTGTGCTCTGTTTATAGCAGATCAAAATCCAAATACGTTTATGGAAGAATCTCAATACTTTTAGATTAATTATAAGCTATAGCAGGGCGTTTAGTTCGACGGAATTTTTCTACTAATAAATGTTGATAAATGTTTGTGCAAATATGGATAGTATGCTGAATTTCTTTTAAACGTATAGATGAATGTGTTTCAAAATTACATTTATTATAAATACTGATTGTAACCGAATAACTGAAGTGAGAAATTCAGTAATGAATAACAACTTTGTTAGTTGTATTAGCTCTGAAATCTTTTGTCATGTGTCTTTATTCATTACTCACAACATTTCATCCGTTTATGAATATTTCAATTATTGTCATGCAGTTATTATAATTATTAGATTGTGAAGTTGAAATGGACGTATAAAGTTTGTATATATGAGTGAGTTGAGTATCAGAAAATAAGTGTTTTTGAAAGTTAAAATGGTGATAATTTCAAAAAGATTTGAGAGACTGTTTTATAAATGATTTTATGTTGAGTTGTAAATAACACTTCGTATTAAGCACAACACCTATGAGAAAAATATTCAGAAAATTATTAAAAAATATACTTCAAAATGATTTTGGAACATGCATGTTACACGAACAAAGTATTATCTTCCAGAGGAAACAAATACTCACCTTTTCAATAGTTTAAATAATTAGGCAAAATCTCTTAACAACAATGTTTTCATTTTCAAAATATATTTGATATTGACGGAAACTGGAATATAAAATTTGAATACCTCAACTAGAGAGAGATCATTTATCACATTTTTGAAAGATTTCCAACAAAATGTATTCAAGCATAATGGATATTGATTGGAATAAAAAATATTTCATATGTTCCAGCACAGACTAACATTTTTTTTAAAAATTCATAATTAAAAACTTACAATCATATGCATTCCAGCGTATTTGTTAGAAAATTCTATAGAGAAAAATTCAAATCATTAAAAAAATTGTTTTGGAAATCATTTCAGGAATCAAAAGGGATAAATTAATATGCAATGCTCCAAAAATAAAATTTCAAAAAAAAACATGATCCTTGCCTAAAATTATTATAAAATATTAGCTTCTGTTGATAATATAAACTTATTTTAAAAACGTACCATGAAACTTAAGTTTCAACAAGAGCACTTTTATAATCTAAAACTAACTTTTAAGTTTCTTCTGATCACTGGAGAGGATTTTCAAAATTTTCTTGCATAGTAATTTTATTTATTAATAATTCATACATGAAATTAATATCTATTTTTAATTATTGGAAAATTATATTCGAAAATAAATGATTTAAAATTGTTGAAGATATTTTGATGAATCATTTCTTCGATTATATATTTGTTCTAAAAAATTCTGCTCTGCAATTATATTTTTTTTTATTTTTCGATGTAAAATATTAGTCTGAAATCTCAATTTTAGTTTATGAACATATATATTATTACCGTATTAATTCTGTACTTTGTTTTTGTACCGAAAGAAAGAAAAATAATTTTAATTATCGTATGAATATAAAAAAAATCTGAATGCAATAAATCTTAAACAACATAATAAACGATAATCAATGATATTCGAATTCAAAAATTACATGCAATCATGTAATTTTTGAATTCGGTAATTTATGCTTGAATTTTAAAAATTAATTTTATATAATCTTTTCTTACATGTCTTCATAAAAAGGGAAGTTGAACAAAAAAAAAAAAGATTTCTCAAAGCAAATTGTTCAGCAACGTGATGACATAGATAATATCTTACAATAGTATTTTCTTATTGGATATGAGATTTCAATTATTTACACCTTACCAAATCTTGTGTAATGATGACAGTGTAAAGTGTACAAGAGTAATAATTCCATCAATATGAAAGTGTATCTTCACTATAATAAAACAATTCCTTGGATATTGATAGATTATTAACTTGGTTATAAAAGTAAAGAATAATTTATAAATGTAGGCCCTAGAAATTTCCTCAGTTTCGTATAAAATTATTTTTCATTACAACCATTATTAACATCCTAATAATAATTGTCATGCATAAAAAATTATAATTTTATAAAATGCAAAATTACTTTTCAAAATTAAAATAAGCAATTTCCTTAAACACATAAAATTGAAAAATGTATACGATATGAAGTAGTTATGTGAAAATTTTCCAATATTTTGACACACCAAATATGCAGTCAATATTATGGTTCCTATTTTTAAGTTTTTCCCACATGGCATGAGCTTTCACTAAAAGATAAGAAGTGTTTGGCAAATATGCAATTTTTGTAAGTACCTCAAAATAGATTTCATGTTTTTTTCGTTGTAAAAAGCTATCTGAAGTTCAGAAACGGAAATTGGGCAGATGTGAAACCAGATGGCTATAGAAGATTATACAAGAATTTTAAAACAATGCAATCCTTTGAAATATAAAAAATACACTCCTTTTTATGCTGCAGAACTATCAAAGGAGTTCATATTGGTTGCATATAAGAAGATTTATGACACTTTCTTAAAATACATGTCAAATATGTTTTTATTTTTAAGAGTAAAAAAATTGCTTTTCGATAAATGGACTGTTAGATATTTTTTTATGAAATTCAATCTATGATTTAGTGAATTTATATATATATATATATATATATATATATATATATATATATATATATATATATATATATATATATATATATATATATATATATATATATATATATATATGTATATAACATAATAAAACTAAATCTTTTTGCTTACATACATTAAATATTATATTAATGATACAAATGTCTTAATTCATAATAATAAAAGTTGAGAAATTATGCCGCAAATCAAAATCTTCAATCAATCATTGATTGGGGAAATAAGGAACAATCGAAAATTTTTAAATATCTCAAAGCATTTTATTTTTGATTATGTGATTCAAGTTTCATAAATTTTCCTTCTATAACAAGAAACTTATATAAGAAAATATTTTACAATTATTGTTTTAAAATAATGTAAAATATTTTCTTATATAAGTTTTTATATAAGAAAATATTTTACATTATTTTATGCTTACACTGGAAAGCTATCTTAACGTATAATATACGTTAAGATAGCTTTTCGTATAAATAAATATTATACGGAAAGCTATCTTGACGTAATATTTATTTTTCAGCACTATATTTCTTCATTGAAATTTCAATTTATAAATTCATAAGAAAATTATCGAATGCTAAAGTATATTCAGATATTAATAATTGAATAATTTATGCATTCATTATTTAATATATTTGAATTAAAATAAACATCTATTACTTATAATTTAGAAAGCATTGCTTTAGATTTTAAAATGTTGAATTTTTTAATGAAAAACTCAATTCTTTGTTTTTAAAGATTAAATATTTTTATATTACATTTTCAAAAAACATTTTATTTAGAAACATGAAATACTTAAGAATAAAAGGAAATAATTATTTACGAAGTTTTTAATTCGTCATTCTTTGAGATATCGACAGTTACTTACTGATGATTATTAAAGCACTTAAAATATTAGAAAACTTGTATATACAATTTCACTAAGAAGAATAACCCAAATTTTCATGCGAATTCAGCTAGTGGTTACAAAATAAATTGTGATAAATAGGCTCAGTAAAAATTTTAATTGGTTCATTTTTTGGATTAGTTAAAATTATAAGAATTAGTTCTGAATAAAAATTCTGAATTTCCATACAAAAATAAATTATTTTACAGTACATTAACTAAATATAAAATTTTACTTTATGCTTTGTGAAAATACATCTATAATTATTAAATAAAACTTGTTTGTAATAAAATGCATTCACAACGTATAGAATAATTGAGGAGAGTTTTTTTAATTAAAAATTATAGTTTTGCTATTTTTTAAAAAAACTTAATTCAATCCACATAAACAGCATTATAAATAATGACTTTGCTAACTTATGTTAAATATATTACTATTAAATTTGAATTATGTATTCCTTTTATTATAGCATAATGTAATCTTAAATATTAAAGAATTAATAAAAATCAATAAAACTGTTAAATAAAGATTATAAAATAAAACCAAGATATGTTTTAAATTGCTATTACTTGTGCCAAGTGTACACAAGCTATTTTCTTTTTTATTAAACGGATGAAATAATACCATGTAATATTACTTTATAGGTATTCTAAATTTGAATATTTAAATGAAAATAGTCAACATTTTAAAGGTTTTATTTCCAAAATTCAGTAGTTCAAATGAATATTAATATTCGAAGAATAAATATACGATATTTTATTTCTGATAACAATTATCTTTTCAATTAAACATACCTCATTTTCATTGAAAAAAGAAAAGTGTTATTTAAATAAAGTAAATGATATTTTATTTGATATTCATGCATTTCTAATAATACATACTATATAAAATTTAAAACATCAAATTATTGTAAACTAACAAAAATTGAGTAAATTTATAAAACAATTTCATTTTCTGTACAGGACTAGCAATTATTTATGCAATAACTTTTTTTTGAAATCATAAAAGTATTTGAATGAACAAGTACTTGTGCGTGCGATTGAAAATATTTTCAAGAAAAACAAAATTCAGTATAATAACGTATAAAATTTTAAATTTATGTTAAGCGGTGTACATTAAAAAGAATCAATTTAAAATTGGAAAATAATCATCTAGGCATTAATTAAAAACTAAAATCTTAATTTTTGATTTCCGTTACTCATTTCTGAGTAAAACTATTTTCCTTTTCAAAATGTCTGCCTAATTTATCATTTAACTGAATGTTCCTCGAATTTATTAATTAAATATGAATGAGATATCAAATTCTTTTTTTTGGAAAATGTTCTGGCCTCTGAAATAATAATATTCAACAGTTTTCGAAACACTATATATATATATATATATATATATATATATATATATATATATATATATATATATATATATATATATATATATATATATATATATATATATATATATATATATATATATATATATATATATATATATCATATATATATATATATGTGAATCTATTTAATAAAGTATTTGAGTTTGAGTAAATTTAAGTATTGAGTAAATTTATTATAATATAAAATTACTGAAAAATTTCTTGCCATGAAGATTTATTACTATCGTGAAATTTTAAAAGTTAATTTTTTGTTCATATTTTAAATAATAAAATTTTTAATCAATGAAAATTAAAGTAAATCAGTTTTATTTAATTTATCCCATCTTTTTAAATCTCATGCTTTTTTAAAAAAGATAATTTATTTTTCTAGGATAAACTGTTCATTTAAACTAAATTTATAGAACCTCTCTTCTCATTATAGCTTCACTATGTATTGACATTTAAAATTCATGTGATATAAGATGAAATCACAATTTACTGATATAAAAATTTAAAAAAAATCATGTTATCTTTTATTAGATAATTAACAGGTTTAATCTGCCTTACAAATTCACATTTTAAAGAAAAGGAATTTAAAACAAATAACTTTTTATTTAAATCAATAAAATGCAAATTTAAGAGGCATTTGTGCTACAATGAAATTAGCAGTATTTTTCTACATTAGTTCTAACATTAATTATTAATCAAACAAATACATTTTAAGTAAAATATAAGATTTTTCTCTGAATATTATTTTCAAAACATTTAAAGTGCTAAACCTTACCAGTCTAATAGATATGATTATCTTCCATCATTTTGACATTTCTCATATTAAAATAAAGATAATTGGTAAAGTTTAATATGTCATAGAATAAATGCTTAAAGATTTAACAACTTCAAATTCTTAAACTAATTCAGTATTTCTTCACCAATTTTATAAGATATGAAAGCATGTAACTACTTTAATATTTGAAGTTTATATAAAAAAATAATTGTTTCGAATTGCATTCAATGTAATTTCTTTATTCAAAGAAACTTCGTGTTCAAAGTATTTTCTTTATTCATTACAATTTTACTTCTGTATGTTTTAAAATTTTTGGCAAATGTTACTAATCATATATATATATATATATATATATATATATATATATATATATATATATATATATATATATATATATATATATATATATATATATATATATATATATATATATATATATATATATATATATATATATATATATATATATATATATATATATATATATATATATATATATATATATATATATATATATATATATATATATATATATATATATATATATGTATATGTATGTATGTATGTATGTATGTATATATATATATATATATATATATATATATATATATATATATATATATATATATATATATATATATATATATATATACATACATACATACATACATACATACATATATATATATATATATATATATATATATATATATATATATATATATATATATATATATATATATATATATATATATATATATATATATATATATATATATATATATATATATATATATATATATATATATATATATATATATATATATATACAATTAATTAATAATTACTATATTTTAAATAAAAAGTAAAATAAAATAATCAAGATTAAAAATCAATCTTTAAAAATACTTGTTAAACAGTATTATAGAATTGCTTCTAATTAAGTCAAAGTATTTGATAATTCTATAAATTTTAACTTTCATAAGTCTATATTTCAAAATAGAGGAACACTAATTTCAATTGATATTACTTCTGAATTTTGGAAAAAAGGTGACCTATCTTTGAAATTGAGTACAATGCTTTAGTTAAAAATTATATTAATTGTAATTTTCTTAGTTTAAAATACATATATTTTAGTAGTTAATAATATATTACAACAAAAAAGGTGATTGTCTAAAAATGCTGATTTGTTAGACTTTCACTGCTGTGTTTTGAAAGACAACAATATTCAAAACAGCATAAGCATGTTGTTCCATAAAATATATTGAAAATTCCAAACATAAAGGAAAAGTATTCTTCTTGGCAATTGCATTTAGATTATATCCGAAAACCATCTACATTTCTAAGTAAAGATGAAGAATATATATTTTGTTGCCAAAATCTATCATCATTATTGATAGTATGTATATGCGTTCAGAAATGTTTTACGATATGTGTCAAACGTAAGTGAAAGTACACGAAATCTTAAACGAATATTTTTCTTATTCCATAAAACGTGTCTCCCTTATTCAAAATGCATATGTAAAATAACTTTCATTCCTTTTTTATTTGAATAAATCATGAAATATGTAATAAATATTTGTGTGAATGATCTATACACATTGAAAATTGATTTCTCTTTACAATAACTATCGTTACAATATATTAAGAATATGTTTAATTAATGCAAAATTATCGGAGTGTAATTTTATGCCAAAATTTTAAATTTTAAATGACAATAAAGACTTTCTATAGCATAAGATAAGGATTTTCAATAATTAATTCTTTTTTATAAATGAATTAATAATTCTCTTATTAAATAATTCACTTATTACTAATAATTCACTTATTAAAAATATTAAAAATTAATTCTCTTTAATAAGTGAATTAATTTTCTTGTGACACTTCACTCTCTCTCTCTCTCTCTCTCTTCCTTTCCGAGAGCGCCCCTGGCGGGGAGAAGGAAAGACAGTTAGTTAAACATTTGATTTCGATGTGTTTTAATCATCCTTTTAATTTAGTGTTTCTGTTTGCTATTGTGTGTAACTTAACTTTGAATAATTAAATTATTGTTACACTAAAGGCTGTTTTGATTAAACCCACATTCTTTAATAAGTGAATTAATTGTAAACATATTTGCATTATCACAAGTTCAAACTGTTAAGCAAATGATATTAAAACTTCCTTATTTTTCTGCTTTGATGCAAAATCATTTTAATAATATAATTGTAAATTTTACGACTTTAATATCCATTATAAAAATAATTTGTATTCTAAAATTAATGAAAAAATAAAATTCTGCAATTACAATAAAAAAACTATTATAGTTTAAAAAATTCATAAACATTATGAAATATATTTTTTATACATACAATTTCTTAGATACTTCTTTATTAACTTTTTTAAAAATTTTTACAAAACTTCAGCAATTTATAATATGAAACTGATTTTTAATAAAAGCATTTTTGAATACAAAACAATAAAATAAAAATATACGAACAGTTCAGTGCTTTTATTTTTCATTATTTTAAGGAAAAATATCTTGAAAATACATTAAATTTTTTTATACTAGATAAGGATTTAAGCATATGCATTTTACTTTCAAATCACTGAAAATGTAAAAATATCTTAGAACTTTTTTTGAAACGTCATTTGTTTAAAAATTGCAACTTCTTTCTTAAATTTGATTGATAATATTTAAAATAGACTTCAATTAATATTTATTTTGTTATAGAAATTAATTCTTCTTACATTCTTAATCAATAATTTTTTTTATAATATTAAATGTACACACAACATTTATTTTTAGAATAGAGATTTAAATATTTGATTAAATAACTGAAATTTTATTTGTACTCAATGTTTTGAAATATTTTTGAGTTGCTTACACCTGCAATGGAATGTAATACAAAATTATTAATTAATTTTTTCCTAAGTTATTTTGTTTACCCATTTTAAGATCTAATTAATAAATGAGTGAAAATAGATAGAAGTACATCTTTATTTTTTCATGCTGGAATTTTAAGAAAATACATAATATATATTTTATATATGGTATTGTTATAATTATATAGGTAAGAAATATTATTAAACATTGCTTATGAGTTAATAATTGAAATTAGGATTTAATTTCAATTATTAATTCATAAACAATTTTAACTAGTAACTAGTAATTTTGACTATTTTTATTTTTGTTTTCTATTTTTTTTCATAAAACTTAATTGCAATAAAACGTGGGATTAATGATTAACTTTATTCTTTAGACGAAAGACATTTTTCTTCTTTTACAGATAAAAATTTTTACATATTACTTCAAGTGGACTTTTTTATTTAAATTATAAAAGAAAATTCCTCTGGTATTTTTGAATGAAACAAATTTCAAATTTTAATTAAATAAAAACAGTGATCAAGATTTTTATAAGTTTTCTTGTAAACTATAAGCTTAATATTTTCATTATGGCTTAATATTTTCATCTCCCAAATATCTCAGAAAGATTTTAAAAAATATTCCCTTCGATAGATTTATTTGCACAAAATTATTTTCGTAATGTCAGCTAAATGAATGAACTTTCTCTAGTAAATAAAATGACAGATCGTAATAATAATATAAAGACTTATTTTTTGTATAAATTCTTCAAACACCATATTGAAGTGGTTACTCAGAAAATGATAAGAGAAACATAATATAAATCCAATTTTGTTAAAGTTCTTAAGTATAATAAAAAGTTATTTCATATTGAAACCATACAAAAAATAAATTTTTCTGAGATTCCTCAATATTGATACAAAAATGTACGTGGTTTAACTCTCCTTTAGTAGAAACCTTCTATTAATACTAATTAAATGAATATCGATTCTTGAAAAGTAAGGCAAATAAAAGCAAGAAATTTAATGATGCAAATGTAGGATAAGAACTAGAATCAAGAAATTTGTATGCAAAGAACGAACTTTTAAGAAAACATTTCAAAGTATAAATAGAATGTAGAATTTTATTCAACATAAAAGGTAAATACTTATATACCCAAGTAAAAAAGTTTATTCAGAATCGAATAGAGAGATAATGTTCAAAATATTTAACACTATAGCAAAATATAATCCGTATTTTACCTTATGATAAAATAGTGTGCTCTTTAAATTTCCATTAGCTAATATATTAATGATGAGAAGAAGAAAAAAAGAAATTTATTTATAAATTTTGAACAAGACTAAATAATAAGCAAATTTATAGTTGCATTATCACAAATTATCCAAAGCTGAAGCAAATAATCATTTTCTCTTTAAACATATTTCATTTTTTGCAATATTATTTCAAATTAATATAATTATAAGAACTTGAATTTGTATTTAGATATTCCATACATAATAAGATATATTAAGAATTCTTTGATTTAAGTATTCACTGCAATTGCAGAATTACTAATAAAATAATTTAAGTTTTTCCGTTGGACTTAAATATATATTTCTTACTTAAAAACCACAATTTATTACTGTGAGATATTAGCACATTTTTTGAAGCCTGGTGGCTTAGTGGCAGCGTTTCAGGTTTCCAATGCACAGATCAGAGGTTCGTTCCTCGGGTTGGACAAGATCAACTCAGCCTTTCACCCCTTCGGTTTGTCGATAAGCTGAGTACAAAGCACGCTTGGGAACTAAACTCTGGGGGTTAAAGTTAGGCTGATCACTTAACAGGAAAATGTGCTTCGCGCTCTTGAACCTTCGATCATGAAAACAGTTATGGAAAGTGTAGGCCTTTGGCCAATATGTGCTGTCATGCCACAGAGTTTAGTTTAGATTAGCACATTCTAAGGTGCATGGAACTATTATTTTTACACTTCATAAATGAAAAATTATAAAACATTTTCTCTAACACATATCTAACTTATCACGCATTTTCTGTTTCCCGTGCAAATATAAAATTCTAATCTTGTTACTTATGACACTTGGACAAGCCAAGCTCGCTATGCCTTGGCTATGAGAATTTAAGTGAATATGGAGTGTCTTTCATTTTAATCAGAGCACCACAAAAGTGTAAGTACGTATTTGTTCTTTCTTAAATCTTAGGATAGATGGTACCACCATAGGATCTACTCCTACAATTTTAACATTGATATGAAGGGGGAGGAAATTTTCTCCAGATCTTTGCACCCATGGTAACTGCTCAACGACATGACCACAGGAATTTCGATTCCACAGATTTAACGAGCATGCACATCGCATGTACTCCGTGGGTACTTGGCGGCATTAGAAATCGAAACCCATTCTTCCGGATAGAAGGCTGATATCCTAACCGCTAGGGTACCACGGTCTAAGTCTAAAGTCTATATATATATATATATATATATATATATATATATATATATATATATATATATATATATATATATATATATATATATTCATGTTAGATTCCTAAGCATACATATAAATATTTCCTTAACAATAATGATATAACATAAGCAACAAAGTATTTGCTTAAGAGAATATTCATCCTTTTAAAACTTTTATGTTATAATATATATATTTCATGCATAAATTAATAATTCTTGACTCTTGAGACCAGGTAATTCATGTGCAACAGCTATTATGTATGCATAAATATACTAAATAATATTGCAAACTTCTAATATGCTTCTTTCGATACTGACATTTGATAAAAAATTTTATTAAGATAGTTATTAACCAAAAACACATTTAAAATTTGCAAAGTTATGACGTCGATGTTCAAAATTTATCTAATGGATTTTAAAAAATCTTTATAATTAAGCATTTTATTCCTAAATTGTTTGGTTTTGCAAATCATAATATATATCTGCATATATTTAACTAAAGTTTTCTCGAAATATTGAAATGTTGTATAGTGATTAAAAAAATTGAAACAAGCAACGTCAGATATTTGTTTTCTTAGTAATTAATTAAGAATAAAAAAATAATGATTAATCAAGAAGTTACACTCAAGTTTTAATGGAACTTATATTAAAATGTGTAACACATACTACAGTAAAAATATTATTAATATACATAACAACGAAACCATTATAATTTGGAAATTAATAAACGTATTAATATATAAAATGTACAAAAACCATGCATTATTTTTTGTGGGGAAAATGCTTTATCAATGGGACATGATTACCACAAAAAGTAAAAGAATGTATACATTGTGGCACTGTGTGTGTGGTAGCTAATTCATGATTAGATTTCTTTGAAGTGCATTTCAAAGTACTTACGAGAAATGCAGAAAGTTAAGGAAAACTAATGAAAACTTCTTCACGAATTTTTTATTGTTGCTTATTTGTAAAAAATTTGGCAGTGTTAGTGAGTTAAACTGTTTTCTGCTAAAGGTAAGTATTACAACAGCTGAATGACTTTGCAAGAGATTTCTCTCAGAAAAAAGTTTTATTTATTCATATAGGTTTTGCAATAACCCAGAAAAAGATAATTTAATTAATAAAATTTGGTTTTTCAAGACAACTTATAATTTTTTCAAACATTTAAGATATTAATTATTCATATTAATAGGAATATTCACACATAAAATTTAACTGAGAAAATATATGTTATACAGAAATTGTTATATAGAAATATAAAGAATTTCACAGAATAATATATTTTAATTATAAACGGAAAGTTTGTTTCTGTCATTTCAAATATATGTTTCAGTTTACAAGATAGTTCATGTGAAATATTTTAGAATATCAAGTATTTTGATATTAAATATAGGCATATAAAACAAATTACGATGCATTTCTATACATCAAATTGCACTTATAAAATTTCAAAATATACTGTAAATATAACAGCGAATGGTATTTACAGGAATGATATTCGTTAGTCAAATGTAAAATTCACCATATTTTGCTGTTATATACTATATCCATATAAAGAAGTTTTATGTTACTTTGCATAAAGTTATTTCCGCTATATTTTTATCAAATTTATAAATATTAAGTTACGTTCTATATGCTCCTGGGTTTTACTAAACTATTTTTCTAAACTAAAATATAAAGTCGTTAGTTATTTGATGTTTATTACTATACGTGTAAGGGTTTTGTCATAATTAAGTTTGTGAAACTTACTCTGTTAATTTCATATATCGAACTATTTAAGTCTCAACCCTTAAAATACAAACACAAAATTTTCAGCCATTTTAGCACTTAACGAATTTCTCATACCTATATGTTTTAAGTGAATTTTATCTTATCAAGAATAAATATATTATATACTTTGCATCCTTCCTAACCATAAATTTGTTACAGATAATTGAATTTATATAATGATAAACAATCACAATGTAATAAAGCACTAACATTAAGTAGTTCCTATTTATTAATTCTCAGTTTGGATACTTATTATGCAAATTAAAACAGCAATTTCTTCAGTAATCTTAAAAGAAAAACCTAAGTAGATATAGCAAACAAATTATTCGTATTAATTATGTAAATATAGAATTAATTATGAAATTACAAAAAAAAATTAAGTATCATGTTTGCATTTGATCTAGAATAGAGAATTTTCATTGAAAATCAATATTAGGAATTAATTAATTCCTATTTTCAGTTTTAGAGTAATTAATAGTTAAAAAATGAAAAAAAAATCCTACCTATTTGATTGTAATAGACCTTCTCAGACAATAATATTTCTTATAATTATTATTATCTTATATTAATTATAAGATAATAAGATAATTATTATCTTATAATTAATATTTACTTGTTTATTGGACAACACTATAAGTGTTGTCCAATAAACAAGTAAATATTGAATAATTTTATATATTCTTGAAACTTAAATAATGCTGCATTTTAAACACTTTTCATTGGTTTCTTTTCAAAATGTGTAATATCCTTCAGTATAAAAATTAGTTGTAAAACATTTCAAATTTCTAATTCACAACAGTGAGAGAAAATGATTTTGTAATGTGCTAGCGTTGATCTATGAGTATAATTGAAATTTATTCTACCTATTACAAATATTTTTAGCCAAGATTTATAAATTATTACTTTTAAAATGTGTATGAAAAACATTGAAAATAAAATTATTTCTATAATAACACCATGAAAAATATAAAATTTTTGAGTTAGTATTTAAACACTAAATATTTTAATGTTATTAATAAAAATTGGTATTATTATACTTGAATTAAATAGTTTAGTCTATGAAACAAACTCTAAACATTCCTTTTTAGAAAACAAAAAATTAAGATTATACTGAATTTTCTAGAATTTTCTTAAAAGTCATGAAAGTAACTGATTTTTACTTATATTTTATATTTTCAGACAAAAGATCATAAATTTATTCCTACAAACATATAAAGAAAGTACAAAATATAATCCTATAAATATAATTTAATACTCAAATATTTATGAAAAAAAGAATAGCATTATGTGGTAAATGCAATAATTAATAAATCATTTCAACGCATAAAATTATCATACGAACTTAGACCATACATGCAAAAGACATATTTCATTGAAAAAAGACAATACATTTCCAAAATAGTAATTTAATTACAATATTGTTTTAGAAACATATGAACTTTCAAAATATTTACTATATTAATATTTTGGAAGCTGAATATTAATATTGATAAATAATCAGTAATTCAAAATAAAATTATTTTGTAAAGTTCGAAAGGCTTAGTTTGAAATCAGTACGAAATATTTGTTAAAGAAAATTATGAACCTAAATTTATTCATCAAATATTTCCCTTTGATTTCTTCTATTTAATCAAGCTGTAATTAAAATAAAATATTCAAATATAATGAAAATTTTTAATCAATATATTTATTCACTTCCAAAACTTGAAGGACAAAAAATACATAAGATACTCTCTTTAAAGTATCCTTCGAAGGAAATAAAATACTCTCAAATAATAATCTATGCTCTAATTACATTAAATAAAATATTATAAATTCTATGAAAGATAATAAACTCTTAGTAAGGTTTTTCTCTAAAAAATTTGCAAATAATGAATGTCAATTCTCTAAACATTCTCAATATGTTAATAAATAATCATGTGTATTTGAAACTTTGCATCGCACACACACAATTCATGGAAAAAAATTAACTTCCTAAAATACAATAAAAATCAAAACTTAAATTTTTTAATTCACAGCAAAATCTATGAAATATTTTAAATTTACATTTTAAAATACTTACCTAAATTAATATAAATATTTCTAGATAAATATTAATTACCGTTGAAATATTATTATTAACATCGAATGTAATATTGTTCTATTGCCGATGTCTTTGGAAGAATATTTATAAATAATTCCATTTTTATGATTTAATTTCCTGTATATCCAAAATAAATGATACTTTTAGATTGACCATATTATTAGAGTTATTCTTAAAACATAGATTAAGCATTCTATACATTTATCCGTTGATATTTATAGATCAATAATTTTAAGAATTTATCATCTAACTACTTCTGTTTAGAGATCAATTTTTAAATAAATAATAAAAGAAATATATTTAGGGAAATGAAAAAATAAGGAAGTATGAACGATGCATCTTTACCTTTTTAGTTACTTACATTTTCACCTTAAATGTCTTATACATAATATTTTAATGTCAACACACGAAAATAAAGTATTTCTCGAACAAAAAGAAGCTTTACCTAAATAATTATCATTAATGTGTCAAAAAGGATTTCTGTGCTGCATTTTTGACAACTTTTCCTTACATAATTTGGTTGAATACGTTATAAGAAAGTTCATAAGATTTATATTGAATTTAATGCATTATCTATTTTTTATAGATTGATAACCGAAAAATGCACTCATGTCCATAATTTAAGCATAATTCAGAATCACACAGAAATTGAACTCTAAAATAAAAATTTCACATGTAGAATTATCACACACATCTTGAAGAATAATATGCAAATTACAAGAAACCACCAGATGGTGCTGATGGTACGTCACAATGACGAGAGTGTAAGAAAGAGGTATATAAAGAATGGTTGCAAAGAAGTAAAATTGTTTACAAGCACTTTAAAATATTTTAAGTGCAATAACCGCATAATTATGGCACAAAGAAAACATTTGAATGATGTTTTACGTGGTAGAAATATCGGCCATCTGGAATGTAGATGTTCCTAGCTGGAAGGATCAGAGGAACTTGGAATCGACCAGAGTGTCATCTCCAGGCTTTCGTCAAGGGTTTCAAGATGATATTAATGTGAATAGACGTTACAGAAAAGGTCACTCCCGAGTTACAACGCCGAATAAGGGCCAATATTTGGCAGTTACTGCCAAAAGAAACAGATGCAGCACAGAGTCAGACCTGTCTCATCAGCTGTTTTTAGTTACCGGTACGATAGTTGCAAGGCAGACCGTGTACAGACGCTTAGGACACAATGGTCTATACGCACGTAGACATTGGTCTATACGCCTGGCAGATGTGTTCCACTTACCGCAACTCACTGTCGCATGCTGTTAGCCTGGAATAGAGAGCACGCATTGTGGACACCGCAGCAGTGGTCTTGTATGATGTTTTCCTTCAACTCCTGGTTTAGTTTTAAGTCTGATTCTCACCGGACTTTCATATGGAGAGGGCCATGTACAAAATTACCACCAACAGAACACCATTAAACGACACCGTTACGTTGATGCAAGATAACTCGTTTGAGGAGGAATTATTCTGGGTTCCAGAACTAACCTGGGTTCCAGAACGCCATGGGTACATTCTGAACTAACCATGTTCAGAATGTACCCATGGCAAGCCCTGATGAATATCAGGGCCTGTCATGATTACATTCTGAACATTTTAATAAATTCAAATACATATTAATAAATTCATCATAGGGCACACCAACCCTTCCCACATGTCTACCGGAACTTTGGAGAGCATTGCTTGATGTGTGTGAGTGGTATAATATTCCCCAAGATCATATCGATAATTTGATACTCAGCATGCGTAGGCGTTGTGCGGCCTATTGCATCTTCTGAGGGAGCATATTATGTAATGTCCATCACACCAACCAAGTTAAATTAGTTTTTCCAAATAGGTTCTTTTTTTAAATTTGCTCCAGGGAGTGAAAATTGCAATTTTAATTAATGATGTCAAACATATAGCATTTTTTTGCTCTTTACCTTTTGTTTAATAAATAGACTTTACAAATAAGTCAGATTTGTTTTGCTTCTGTCTCTTTCTGTACCTGAACTTGCCTTATCCTTAATTTATGGACACGAGTGTAATTCTGGAACTTGTTTTAAGACATGCAAAATTTCAAGAAGTTCATAGTGATGTAATGGCTTATAGAATGCACCTATAAAAGAGTTGAGAATATTAATGTTGCACGTGAATTTTATTTTGTAATGCTTTAATTTTGTATTATGTAATTCATTTTGTCAAGCTTAAGGTTTGTATTAGGTATTTTATTTTGTAAAGCTCAAGATTTGGATTAAGCATTTAATCAAAATGTGATAATCAATTCCATCTTAAATGTTTACTAAAGCGTCTTGAATTCACAGTTAAAAATATGAATTGAAGTAGAAAAATTAAATAAGTGATGGCTAATTTATAAAGATTATAATATATTTCAGCTATTTATATGAATTCAGTTCTTACATTTTTGCTATAAAAAAATTCAAATTTACATCAAAAAAAGAAATTACATAAACACAAGATTTTTCAGTTGCTAATAGCTTTTCCATACTTTGATTGTTCAAAAGAAAAAGATATTCTACTGAGTGCTTTTAATAAATATTTGATATTATTGCGCATTGATATCTAATACGCAATTAATATATATTTACTGATGGAATTATGTTCTCCAACATTTATTTAACGTCTTTTATTTTATATTAAAATCTAAATAAACAATTAAAAAATACTATCTATAATTCACACCTAACCAACTAATACAAAATTTCAATATCATGTGATTTTTTTAAGCAGAAGTAGTAGCATTACATTGAATTAAAAATCCGCGTATGGTTTCTGTTTTTTTTTGGCTGTAAAGCAAAACAGCCTTAAGGTAAATTCATGGGAAAAAGGAAGCAATACTTCAATCTTCTGGTTCAAAAACCATTCTTCAGCATTCTGTGAAGAGGAGCAAATGAATAAGACATTGTTTCGTGCATCGATAAATAGCTTCTTAAAAGTTAAAGCTCTTTTTCATTTTCCCTGAGGGAATATTCCTTTTCACAATCAATCTTGTCTAAGGTTAGTGCTTAAAAATCACCGTTAAATCCATTTTCGTGACTCTCATCTCGCGAGGATATTTTGGAAAAAGTTGTGGTGAAAAATCTAGTAAAAAATGCAGCATATATTTTAAGAAATTAAGACAAATATATATGAATTCTTCAAAGCACTTTTTCAGAAGAATTTTGTCAAGAATTATGTGTTTAATAATTATTTGTAAAATATTTCTTAAAGAAATTTTATTTCAATTATCTTTATTTTCAACTTAAATATGAGAAATATAATTGAAAGTAAAAGGGCATTGTTAGCTTTGCATTTTTGAAACTAACTTTTATAACATAATTTCAAACATTATTTTATTAAAATCGCCTGCAGAAATGAACTTTTAAAGTTTCTATATAAAATTAAATAAAATGCCACATTTACCAAATATATTACAAGCAAAATTTTCTGCTTTAATTAATATAATGAAGTACTATACGTATTTTCCTTTAATTTAAAGCAGCTTAAAAGTTATAACCAATATTTAATATTGATTAATGAAGTTATCAGAGCTTTGCAGTTATAAATAAAAAGAAAATTATTTATCTCTTTTAATTTTTTAGAAAATCTATATTTCCTTTAAAATTTTATGTACTTGATTAATTATTAATAATTTTATTATAAACGTTTTGTATAAAAAATCTCAACAAGAATACATTGCTTTTAAGCTATTTCTGTAGTTTGAACAACAAAATCACGCTCCATATTTAAAATTTGTGAGGTTGAAAATAAATAGAACATAGTTTAAAAAACTTTAATTTAGGATGTATAGATTTCGATGCTTTTAACGATCATCATTTAAACGTGAAAAACCAATAACAGAAGTTAGCTTTTGAATTGTTTAAAATAAATCGCATGCATTGAATAATTGTAATTTTTTATCTGTATATTGAGTTAAATTATTTTAGTGCAATAAACTAACATTTCAACTTAACTTATAATTGAATTTTTACCTTAGATTTTATCATAAATATTAACCTAATGTTTGTTTTAAAAAATCAACGTTTAGCAACATCTTTCGTGTTGACCTTCAACATCAGTTACATGGGATATATATATTGCTGTTTTATTTAAATCTAGAAACGGAAATAAATGGAAATAACTAGTTTTTTTGTTGAATACTTAATTAAATTATTAGTTAATTACTTAAATTAAAGAAATTCTTTGTTTTTTGTTCACTTATCTATTGCAATTAATAAATCAGTTAATTTTTTAAATTAAAAAAAAAACTACTTTCTTTGTAATCTATGAATTTATCAATAGAATTAGTTTTGCTCAAATAAATTAATACTAATTTCACTTAAAAATATGTAAATTAAACAAATGAGCAAAATACTAACCCCAATTGAAACATTTTATTTAATTCTTATTTCTTCCTATGTATAGTTTTAAAATAATTTTTACGTATATTTACATTTTATATTTCTATCAAAATAAATTTCCTAATTAAATATATTATCCTCATGATTATAATTGCACCTTTTTGTTTTATTTTCACTTATTAATCACAATTTAAAATTTTGATTTTCAACAACAGTAACAAACATATATTAGAATACTTAAATTTCCAAAATATTAAACACATAAATCGAAAACTAAAATGTAATTTTAAATTGGTAGTTATGAAACAATTAATGAAAAGTAAATAATAATGTAAAATAAAATATGAAAAACAACAGTAAGAATGCATCAAAAATGATGTAAATCACAACAATAATATATAAAATGCTATAATTTTAATTATCCATTTCTTTGTAGTTAGGCTTACCTAAATGAAATCATATTTTGTATTGTTTTAATAGCATAATATTATAGTACATTAATACATACACAAAGTTATAACATATTTATAAGGTACAGGTAATATTTCAAAACACATCCAATGAATATTTTGAAACAATAATTTTTCTATACATAGGTACAGAAGAGTTTTGTGTACAGCATATAATCGTAAGTTATTATTATTAGTGAGAAAGAAATTCCATTTAAATCTGGGATCCTATCTAGAAATGCTAAATACATTTGTGATGCATAATATCTGTTGATGTTAAAGACTAGATAATATGCAGACTCTAGTTTCATTTAATTTCAGTATTTTCGGTAGTATAAGTAACATGGAATTTGATTACCCAGAATAATTTGGATACATAGAACTTTAGAAACAGGTTGTTAATTTTGAAGCCCTTTCTCGACACTTAACGATTAAACAGGAATCGATAACTGACAAGAAATTCAATCAGAGAGTATTTTATGAAAAGATCACGTTCCACCAGATATTAAAGTAGGTAACTGGAAAAATTAATCAAGAAGTTAATGGCAGAAGAAATTAATGGCAACTTTACTGTAACGTTTGAATTAACAAATTTCCTACCCACTTCATTGATGGCGAATAAAACGGATAGTATTTATTACAAGAGTTTGAGTTTTTATACTTTCAAAAATATTAAGTTTGTATTATATTAGGTAAATTATTTGTTTACGAATGAAATGCTCTTATTATAGTTTTAAAAATTAAGAGTTTTATTGTAAGAAAAGGAAAATCAGTTATTGTATTATACTGTTAAATTTAATTTTTAAAAAAAAACACATATCTTTTCATAATATTAGAATGCAAAACCAAGTGATTTTATGTATATATATATATATATATATATATATATATATATATATATATATATATATATATATATATATATATATATATATATATATATATATATATATATATATATATATATATATATATATATGTATATATATATATATATATATATATATATATATATATATATATATATATATATATATATATATATATATATATATATATATATATATATATATATATATATATATATATATATATATATATATATATATATATATATATGTATATATATATATATATATATATATATATATATATATATATATTTGAAACAATATTATTTGAAACACGTCATATGGATTCTAGCAGTGCTTGAAGGAATACTGCTGGAGAAAATCCCAGCTATCAATCTTTCACTACATTTCACCAATCCAAAACCAAAAGAATGCAATTTGTAGGAGAAAATTTCTGAGAAACACTTTTTACAGTATATCATATTTGTTCAATAAAGTTCATATCTGATGAAGAGGTGGTCAATGGCAATGATTGTTGAGACATTTGGAACCAATTCTCGATATATTTCCTATTGTTCTTGGAAACACTCAAAGTTTATCTAAATGTAAAGTAGACTTAAATGGGTGAAGGTGACTAGACAATTTCTGTTACCTGTTATTAATCGGTGTAGGTGACTAGAAAATATGTTAACATATCTTTTATCTGTGTGATAATTGTATCTAAATATATCGAAGAATCTACACCAATCAAACTAACTTCATTGAACATATGGTGTAAGTTAGCTGATGACTAACTTTTTCTCAGGCATTTTTTAAAAAATAAACAACATTTATTGCAGACAACACAACTTTCATAGAAACAAAGAAATTTAGGAGGACTGAAACAAAGCGTCCTCTCATCATGAGATTTAGAGAGCAAGTGTTCTGTGTTCGGTTCAGATCTCACTGAGAAAATGTATAAACCGCGCCTACAAAGTGTGCTGATTGGTTGGGTACATTACATGAAGTTATTACCATTGTCACAGTAATTTAATAGACATGTTTTTAGTTTCACTTCGCAATTTTCAGTTTTACTTGGGGAATTCAAGTGTTTTGTAAAAGGTCAAGAATTTCTCAGAAAAGATGTGATGAACCAACTCAATTTCTTAGAGAAGTTGTGATGAGTCACCACAAACACATTCCATGCAACACAGTGTCCTTATTAGCTTGCAAAGTTTTCTGTTGTTATATCAATATCAAAGATTTGTGGGATGGATTCATTATATCATGTTTGGATCCAGATTTAATTGCAAACAACACTCGTCCGAGCAGACAATGTGTTTCCTACCATAAATAATAGAATGGCAGCATTGTTTGTCTCATAACATTTACAAAGCCTTATTCTGAAGAGTTAAATTTACCATGTGTTTGAGCCTACAATCCTAAAAAAAACCCTACCAGCTTTCAACATCAATGGTACTCTGCTAAGTTTCTCACAAGCTGACACCTGTTGATATTAAGGATTGAAATCTGAAGCATTTTATGAAGAATTGTACACCTATCTTGTTAATAAACATTTTTGTGTCAGACGGTGATGAACACATTTCTTCCATGCCATTTTCCGGTCGCATTGTTGACTGAGATTTGATATTCTACTAGATTTTCGATAATTCACTATATACTAGTATAACGATAATACGCTAAAATCCAAATTTTATTGCTGCCTCTGAGTAGATGCATACCATGTTTTATAATCGGAAAATATTGTTACATTCAAAGTCATGTAAAATCTTGGTCATTATAAACTTGCCGTTTTAAGTTTGTAATCTTATATAGATTCTGTTACATTATTGAATTATAAATTAGTTTCATGCCTCTATTTATATATATATATATATATATATATATATGTATATATATATATATATATATATATATATATATATATATATATATATATATATATATATATATATATATATATATATATATATATATATATACATAAACATATATTATATATATGTATAATCATTTTTTAAAATACAATATACGCTGTTTGAATGAATATTTATAAATAATTCTTGGAACAATATTTTCAATTAATGCAAATAAGTATAAATTTGAAGATTAAATTTTTTTTAGATTTATTATTTAAAATAAAAAATTTAAATAGTATAATGTTAGATAGCACTGAAGAAATTATCCTCAAACAAAATAGGTTTAAAGTAACCAATTTATAAATTGCTCTTATAAGTGAAATTTAATAGGGTTTTATGAAGTTTATGAGTAATTGTGATGTTTAGAGTTTTGGTTCCCTGTCTCAATTATCTGTTTACGTTCATTTTGCGGATTTTGCTTATTTGTATTGTTATCTTTTATTTCTGGGGAAGTAAGTGAATAACTTTGCATGCAAATTTTACTTGAATTACATCTAATATCTGAGATGTGCTAAAAGAAAAATGTTTTTTTGTTTACATTTACATTTAAACTTTTCTCACCAAATTAAAATAATAAAATATAATCCGTGTTGTTTTAAATGCTATAGATTAGCTTTATATTGATTTTATTGTAAATCAAATCTTATGGTAAATAATTGTGAAAAATAAGATGTTAATAACTGCTCACATAATAAATGAGAGCTTTTAAAATAAAAATAATTCTTTGATGACTTTATTAAAAAAATAAAAGTCTCCATGCTTATCAATTAATAAATATTATAATATTTGTAATAATAAATATTCTGTTTAAATATTTAGATAAATTTACTAAACTGATTAAGTTCTTTCTCTCAATATAGACTATATAATAACTTTCATATTTTAACTAAATGTTTTATAAAATGTCCATCTTGCAATTTTTCGTGTTTCAAGAAATATTTTGTCTTGTTTATGTGATCATCCTTTATATAGACATAAAATACACAATTTTCACATTAGCACAGCTCTTGTACCAAACTTATTCTTCTTATTCTCAAAAAATAAATAAACCATTAGGAAGAGTCATAAATTAATTATTCATGACACAAAAGTACGACAACCTCTGTCTCACCATTTTTAAGCTACCAACAAATCCAATTAAATGCTTTCATCCATCGGATTTAAGTAATTAAAGAATGTGTAAACTTTAGCTGTATATTTAAGCTGATTACCGGTAGGAACAGATAACAAAAAAAAATCCATTGAATCATCACATCTATGGAATGCGGTCAAAAAAATTTCACTAATTATTTCTTGCAATACATTTTACATAGTACTTTTGCCTTGAGTAGTGATTTAGTTTTTAATTCAAGACAGAAAACTTAATCAAATAGTCATCTTCAGCGAATCTATTTTTTTAATATAGAAGCAAACGATAATTATAAGGATTATATGCAATAAAATATGAATATTTATAATTTCTGAGATTAGTCTTTTTTAATTAGTAATTAAGGAAAAATAATGAGTAATTTTAAAACATATAACTTCACTGACAAATGTTTTTTCTTAAATACTACTTAAGTTTGAATTTTGGATCAGTCTTATGAGATATAATCTATTCGCAACTAACTGCCTAATCCCAGAAATTTGGAAAAAAGATACGTGTTCTAAGCGTTGAATTAATTAAGAATAGTTTTAATTTTATATACTGAAATGTAAACAAAATTACTTTAATTTAATTTTTTTAACTTCTGAATATAGTAAATTTATTCTAATTTTTTATTCTATTTTAAGCGTAAAACTTAAAATTCTTATTCTTCATTTTCCTTTATGTAATTTAATTTTAAAAAATAATCATCAAGTTTATTGACACCAAATTGAAGGTATCCTACTGAAAGAAACTCTTCATAATGGTTGTTTCAGAAATAATACTCTACATTCTTAAAAAAATAAATAAAATTAAAAAAAACTCAGAAAATTCCATTATCGATATATGTGTATGTACAAAAAGAATTTATAATCGACCTTGGTATGTTTCATTTCCAACAGCAAAGATTCTTTTTTAAAATTCTGGTGCTGGTATAAAAAATTCGTGTATGTATATCATTTATATAAACTTATGTTTTTATTTTAAAAAAATAATTCCCATTTTTATGAAAGAGACAAATATGCTTGGCTTCAATATTCAATATTGCTCCGTAATTTTAATAACTCGATAACATATTTAAATGAAAATTTTGTTATGTTCTCGGTGGTGAAGTAACATGAACATAGTTAAAAAGTACCTTGGTGTTCTTCACATAATCTAATAATTAAGTATTTAAGAAATTATCTTACCATGGCAGTATATTGGAATTACGCGTTACGTAAAGTAAAACTATAAGTTGGATCCTAAACACTGATGAACAAGGAAAGAAAATATTGAGTCGCTGTATTGTGGATGTTCATCTCACCGGAGATAATGTACTTTTCAACTATGCAGCACATTAATTCAGTTCACCAGACTTGTTTGAAGGATAGCGAGAAAAGGTTTTATGGATATATAAGCAATCCTATTCTCCAAAATTATTTCTTCCAGAAGCCAAATACCAAATGAGTACTGATAAAATCAGCAACAACAGCTTTCACATATAAACAACCTCATTAGTAAAATCTGGAGCTTAAGCTATACGAGATTGTCTCTAAGAAAGTAAACATTATTTAATTGAAAAAACGGGAAAATAATGAAGTTATATTCATGGCTGGATCATCAGCAACTAGATCATCTGATTACAAGCTTCAGAACTACTATGTCATTCTTTTATGCTGACAATTCATCAAATTAGGTAGTCACTGCATTTAATGATAAAAAAGGAAATGATCGAAGGAAACCTCTTAATAATTCCTGGTAATTCTTTGAAAAAAATCTAATTTAGAATATCTTGTATGACTCGAGGATACTGAGTCATCAAACACATAAGTCGTCGGATACATGAGTCACCCATCATACAATGAGTCATCAGAAACTGAAATCTGCGAAAGCTTCTTTAAAAAATAATAAAAAAATTGAAATTTTAACTGGCCCTAAATTTATTGCTACAACTCAAGAACCACTGGACTGGATGAATATTTAAAGAAGCATTTTTGGTAATCTGGACCTTTTTTCTTGAGTTTTCATCTTTTATTTAAACTGAAGAAAACTGGGTGATAAAGGCTTTGAAAATGAATGGAAAAAAACAAATTCATTGAACTTTGAGCACTTGCTCAGTAAATTAGTAGCTAAATCATAATAGATGGTAACTTTAAAGCTTTTTAGGAGAAATGACGAATGTTTAAGAGAGGATATAATTTTGTAAACAAAGAAAAATAACTTTATTTTATGTTATAAAAATGTCTTTTCTCCAGTAAATTTTCATAGCCGAGTGCTTTTTAAATCTTTTATGATGCCCTTATTTTTATGCAAACTATTATTTATTTAAAAACCGATGAAGTGCGAAATATTTTCACAAATAACTGAAGAAAAGGAATAGCTTGATCTTAATCAAATCAATAGCTATTTTGAAGAAAGTCAGACTTGATATTCATTTACAGATAATGTTACTGAATATGTTTCTGATGTTGAGCGTCAATAGTTTTCTTTCCACCGTTCACGCATAAAGATTTCCTTACACTATTACTTGTCAACCAGCAACAGCTCACGCTGTGATAATATGAATTATGCAAAATATGATTTCTTTAAATTGTTTCAACTCGTATATACTCGGACCATATTCGAAACATAGAATTACTGTTAAAATATTCAAAATGGGTGACATATGAATTAAGTCATAAGAATTTTGATAATCGAGTGATGAAATAACTATTGCTGCTTGTTTGGAGCAAAATCTAGCCTTTCTGAAGCCGGATGATAAATGAGGATGAAATGTGAATTATCTCAGAATAATTCTTAAAGAAAATAGTATATCATGCTAAAAAACCTAGAGTGTCTACCTCTAAAACAAATTCTGAATAATAAAATGTTGTGTGTATGGTGGGATATTTGAGGACCAATACACTAAGTGCATTAAAAGTTGAACGAAAAGCTCAATTTGAAATAAGTACCGTCAGCAATTGGATAATTTAAAGGGAGCACTCCAAGAAAAGAGGCCGGAAATGTTTCAAAAAAGAGCAGTCCAAGAAAACGGATAAGAAAAGAGTTCTTCATAAAGTTGTAAAACAAGAATGGACAATTTTACCCCATACACCGTAATCTCCGGACTTATCGCCCTCCAATTATTACTTGTTATTTTCCTTACAGAATCGTTTGAAGGGCAAAAGTTTTAAAAATAATGAAGATATCAATGAAGCATGTTTTAAATTTTTCACATGAGAAGATGATACACTTTTCAAAAATGGGGTATGCAAATTATCGTCACACTGGCAAGAAGTCATTAATAATACTTGCAATTAAATTATTTAATAAAGTTTATTGATGCAACGAAAAATTTGTATTTTGATTTATTTCAAAAATTGACAGAACCTTCCCGTAGACCTTATATATATATAAATATATATATATATATATATATATATATATATATATATATATATATATATATATATATATATATATATATATAAAGACTACCGAGATCTCAAAGTCAATATTTCTTAAAATCTATCCATGTCATATATAAAGTTGAAAAATGTTGTCGCTAAATATCGTCCTAAAGTGTCTGTTTAAAATTGTCTGTATCAAATTTTAATCATTTATATGAATAAAATGTATGCATGTAAGACAATTTGTAATTTATGTGCCAAACATTTTCTCCAAAAAAATATAAGTTTTTAATAATCTCATTTATTTTAATTATGTTAAACATTCATACGTTAAAAATAAAATATGTTCGCAAATGATCACAAAATTTCCCTTTCTTAGTTTTTTTATAAGAGTGATAAAAATGGCATTAATTATTAGTTTAATATTAAAAGAAATGATTGAAAATTTTAAATATTTTTATTAGAAATTCATCATTTATTTATTTTATAATGTAGTGATTGCATACATCAGAAGCGTAAGAAAATTACTCCATCGTAAAAAGAAATTTAATATATTTTAAAATATTTCTTTTGAAATTAATTTATTTAAAGTAGGAAAAATTTCAACGAAATGTATAATAATAAATATAAGAACAGAGACAATTTTAACTAAGTCAAAGATATGTAAGAAATATGATAGGAAAGTTTTAAGAAACAAAACTCTTTTCTAGCAAACAGCAGATTAAAAACTCGCTGCAGAGCCTTCAAATATAAGGAAAGTTTTCTAGTTACTTTTTAAATTATTTCACTTTTACTTATTTTAAAAATCATGTTGGCTTTTCTAATATCTTGTAAGGCGTATATTATTTCAAAAACAATGAATTAATGGACTTTCTCATAAAAGCACGTAAAAATAAACTCGATGTGTTTAATTTTATCAATATGTTGATATAAGGACGCATATTTTCCTTTACTTGTATGTTTGTTTTCAGAATATTCTTTCTTAATACATTTATAAAGACTTAAAGCATTTTCATACATCAAATATTATCATAACCAAGAGATATTTTAGTAGAAAAGGAATTACAATTTTAAGTGCATGTTTCTGATTAATCTACGTTTCAAAAAAAATTGTTTTAAAATTTGTACATTTTCATTTTAATTATGTGATAACTTTTTAAGGTATTTGTTCTGGCTGTGAAAGTTATCTATAAATGTTTTACAGAAAATTATAATACTGAAAAATCATTACCTATTTTGAAAAACTGCTTAATGTCTTCATAAACTTTATATTCACATTTTACAATTATATATTAGGTCTAAAATTTGTTTGTAAATTAATTTCCTGAAACAATTCTTTATATATAATTAATTTAGATAATTAATTATATATAAAGAACTGTTTCAGTTAGATAATTAGATAATTAATTTTTTCTGATCAATGTAACACTTGTAATAGATATGCATTTGTATCAATATAATATTAATATATATATATATATATATATATATATATATATATATATAGATAGATAGATAGATAGATAGATACCATTTCTATGTAAATTTGAAAGAAAACTTCAAATAAATATTGGATTAATTGTAAGTATACTACACAAATTTACTTTTTTATATTAGTTTTAATATAATTTTAGTAAGTGTATAGTTTCATAATAATCTTTTTCATTGATTTGGTTTTTTATTTAATGAAGACTGATAAATCAAACTGTTTTGTTTTTCATTAAATACAAGAAAGTACAGTTCTCATTATACTACATTTAACATTAAAAAATATATATATTTAATTAAAGTAAAATCAAAAAAACATTAATAAATATACGTTTGATAAGTAAAAATAAATATTTTTTAAGAAAAGAGCAATAAATATATTTATTTAACTTCATACGTGGTTAATTGTATGTATACTGCAATAAAATAACATTAAAATTAAACTGCTATATTTAATGAAAATTTAAGCTAGCGGTCTACGCAAAAGATGTGAGCTATCTAATAAAATATTTGTGCTCGTAATTTTGAATTAAGTACGAAATAATAATTCGGCCACCTGATCACACATAAAAGTAAATATAATGCTTTAATTTTATTGCATTCTACGATAATTTTATTTTCATGCCTGTCATATAAGTTATGCAAAATATCAGTATATATCGACACATTTCTTTGAAAACATTAAAGCTAACGAATGTTTTATATTTGTATTTATTGATATTAAATATTTATTTTTAGTATACATTATTTTTTAATTCGATTCATTTTTCGTTTTATTTGGAATTTAATTCATGAATTCAATATATTTAATGTTTTAAATTCTATATTATTAAATTATTATTCCTATTTGCATTTAGCAATATTTTCATTTTTTAAAGTTTTTCAATGTACATTTTTTATTTTACTTTAGTAAACATATTACACACAAATTGTATGTTAACTGTACCCCAGATTTCTTTAAGTAATTTTTCTAAAAGAAAGTTAATGCATATTGCATTTTGATTTTAATCTATGCAAACAGATTGAATATTTTACTGACATTAATAATATTATTAATGTGTCACATAAAAATTTAAACATAATTTTTTTTCAATATTGTACCGAATGCACTTACGTTATGCATTTTAGAATAGCACTCAGAATTAGAAAATTAAAATTAGATTAAAATTAAAGTTAGAACTCAGATTACAATTCTTTGAAAAATGAGAAGGTCGTAAATTATGAATTTTTGAAGTGATTTACCGCGTTGTAAAGCAAGATATTAGTGTTACTTTCGGATGTTTATTCACATGTTACTTCCATAAAATCAAAAAGAATATTTCCTGAAAACTTACTGATAAAATTATTTTATAGGGTTAATTGACTAATTAAATATGCTGCTATCTGCATTAGTCATAAAAGCTTAGATTTTCAAAAATAATTCGAGCTATGACTTGATAATTCTTAAATGCTAATTTGCACCATTTAGAACATCGATTTCAGTACCTTAACATGTCTTACTTTCTACTATATCAATCCAATTTGGATTCAGTCTCTATGATGCTTATAACAAATTGTTCAAATATGTTGGAATCAATTGACTTAATTAGAGACTCGTTTCTCATTGCATAATATGATAACATTATTCATTGATGACTCTAGTTTTCTTTTCTCTTTTTAAGCAAATAATATTTATGAACATGTGTTGGTATCATTTATTCCACAATTTCTTCATACAGCAGCAACAAACAAAGCTGTCTGGAGCATGAATCAATGTTGTTTAATAACTTGTCATTCGTAAACAACGTATGAAAGAGTATAAATATTCAATAATACTTAATATTTTGGTTTTTCATACCTATTTATCGCATATTTATCATTAAGCTTATTAAAATATTTCAAAATAATTTGGGCACAGGTGCCGTATAATCCAGGATGCCAAATTCTGAGATTGGCGATTTTTTGGCAGATTTTTTATGTATCTGGCAACCTCATGTTTTTTACGTCATACATATGGACACCTATAAGAATTATGTAGAAATATCTATTTTGGTATTTACGTTATCGCCACGTCACGATACGTCATCTTGGCAACATTTCTCCATCACCAAAAAAATTCAGAATTTGGAATTGTGGATTATACGGCACCTGTGCCATAATTATTCACGAAGAGATATTTTGATATTTAATTATAAAAGATGCCTGAAATATATTCAGAGCATCAAATTTTCTCACCTTTACTACTGATCAAAGAAATAAATCCTGAATAATTTTCAGAATGAACTCTAGGATGCATTTTAGTCGTCTGCTTCTCTTTTGTACACCAATATAAATGCTTGAATCGTTTTTGGAAACTTATACAGCACTTACCATACATAACAATAATAGATAAATCTCTTTCTCTCTTTGTATGAATGCATCTTATTTCTATGTTGTACTGCTTTTTCCTATAGATATATAATTGTGTATTTTTCAAGAATCATATTCTTCCTTATAATTTAGTATATTTTTAGCTTAAATTGTTTAACTTATTCAGTCTATGTATGAAGAATAAAACTTATTTTCAATAATTATTGATCGAGATATTTGTAAATTATAACTTTATAATTAAATAGCAAAACTGATTTCAACTAGAATTTAATTATGATTTTTTTTCAAATGCATGAAAAATTAAGTTTCAACTGTAGTATGGTTTTATAGAATAATATATAAAAATAATCATAATTTAATATAAAAATGCGTTTAATTTAAGTATAATTAATTAAATTTAAACTATCTTTAAGGGTATGCAATATTGAAATTTTTTCCAAAGAAACCAAAAGTGCTCTAAAAACAAGGAAAAGTAAATTTGCAGGAGATAAAAAAGAGCGAATATTTTACTAGCACTTTCCATCATCTGATAAAATAGAAAGCATAACGATATTCAGCAAAGGCTTTTACAGAAGTTCAAGGAGAAAAAAGTGAAGTAAAATTCAGTTGTCAGAGATGACAAGCGTTCATCGTACATATTATTGAGTGTAGGAAGAGTAGGAGGAAAAAAATAGATGAAAGGAAAAAATTCCCTTATTTTCCCAACCATCCTGAGTGCTCCAGATCTTTCCCGGCTCTCTTTGTCTTCCCGAAATTGAACTTTTTCAAGGCAATTTGAGTTGTTGTCAGTCCTGTCGTCCGCCATTTTTTATGCCAGGGTTAAAAAAAGATCTCCGAGCAAAGCGATGATTCTCGACTTTTTGGCTTTATTTATTCTAATGCCTTAAGACCATGACGATTTCTTACATTGTCTTAAGAAAAACAATTGTTTAAAAATATATAAGAATTGCATTACTTTTTTTAAATCCTTATAAATCATACAAATATTTAGTAACATCTGTTACACATATTAATGGAATTGTTTTGGTTATTTTAAAAGCTTTTTATTTCATTACAATAGATTTTTTTTAATTTATTGTCTTCATACTATTGTTTATACTTTATATTAACAATGCATGATATAAATTTCAATCTTTTGTATGTACTACTATATCTTATCTCATGACCTATATTATGTTTCTTTTATGTATTAAGCAATTTATTTCAAAATGTTATAGCGATATTAAATTAGATAATTAAGTAAAATCATAAAATTAAGTATTTTTAATGCTATGTATAATTCCATGAAATTATAATTTTTGAAATTAAATTATAGATTATCTTAAAAATGAAAACTTTGATTGATAAGTAAAATTCCTGAAAAAACAATAATTTTATTGCAGTTAATAAAATATTTAAAACATATATTTTAAACGGCTTACGAATCGAAGAAAATTTTCTGTCCGATTATTGTTAAATTATTTCATTGACGGAATAAAGTTTATAAAATTTAATAACAAAAAAATTATCCTTTAACTACAATATTAAATAAATGATTATGGAGTAAATATTTTTACATTATTTTTTATTTAAAAGAAAAAAAGCTGGTTCCATAATTGTTGCAATAACTTTTTTCAAGGAAATGTATATATTCAAAATAAGTTAATTATTTTCTTATAACTTGATTAGAATAGTTCATTCAGATTTCTCTCTTTATTCTTATCATTTACATCATTTTTATAAGTGCTTGTTTGAAAGGCTAGATTATTTCTACCTGGAAATTGATAAAAATAACCATTTCAACGACCGATAAAAGTTGCTCTTTAAAAATCTTAATGTTAAAATTTAATTGGCATTATAAACTAAATTTTGTGTCCGTTAATCAATAAAGATATTTAATGTAATTTTAAAAAAATAGAAATGCATGTTTTAAGACATATATTTTTGATTTTTCAAATTTGTTGACGGTTAAATATTTAAATGCAAACACATTCATTGTATTTTGATTGTAACAAACCACTGTTTTTATTCAAATTTATAATTGCAAAATTGAATTTATTATTTTCATGCTTTTGATACTAAACTGAGAAAGAAAATTTGAATGAAACATTTAAACTACCCAAGTAAATTCAGCTCCCATAAATAAACACTTCTGATTAATACTAAAAACATTAATAAATTTAAGGTCAATATATAAGATAGAAAATAAATAATGTGTTTCAATTTGATAAATTGGTATTTTTAAAGTAAATGAATTATTTTCCAAGCATATGTAAATAAAAATGCCTCTAAATCATTTGCAATTTTTTTTGATTTCATTTTCAGACTCTTTTTTTTTAAATAAAAAATAAAGCATAAATATATATGAATGTAAACTATGATGTAAGAGTTTCTAAATGAGAACGAAATTTCTAAATAAAAGGAAGAAAAATACATTTACATATGAAATTAAACCCTTGCATAAAAATATATTTGAAATGCAATGATAAATTCGTTTTTATGTTCCCTATATATGCATCACAATTTTCTTTAGAAAAACTCTTGTATGTATAAGAGATATGTAAAAGGAAATCTAAAGGGAAAATAAAAGGTATGAATCCATAAATTTCCAAAAATTGTGATCTAAAGTATTTAAAGAAACACCAAAGAAACGCGAAAGTTTTTCACACCCATAAATAAATTAGGTATATATTTATTTTTAAATGACAGTTGGTAAAGGTATCTTTAGAAAATAATTAAGATATAATCAATGTCCTCATGATTATTTAAACGAATTAAAAGAAGACAATACAGAGAAATATATACCAATTATCTAAAATCAATTTGTTTGGACTTACAATTATTAAATTTCCTAAAAAATATTTTTGTAAGTATACACTACAAACTATTTATTTAAAATTTTCTTTTACATTTTACATGTACCAAGAAAATCGATATTTGAAGTTTATATGCATAAATCTTCAAAATAGAAAAGAACCTAATTTGATAAAAAAAAAAAGAAAAACATTTAAACTAGTGGAATGCAAATAATATAAAATCTTCTACATAAAGCGCAAAAGTATTTTTAGAATGCAACAAATTTGTCTTATTGATAAATAATAAGTTCAAAGATACCAAATATTTCCATTGCATGAACTTCTAATAAACGTTGTTACCATAAGAAAACTTGGCTCAGCAAAATCACTTGAAATTTTATTCAAACATATATTTTTCGTTCTTTAACTATGGATACAAGTTTATATTGGCATGGAGAAAAATAAATATATTTGCATTTTAATATATTTTTTATTGGTATCCTGAAGCTTGTAAGTTTAAAAAGTATCCAAGGTGTAAGGATTTTTACTTACATAACACAACATCTTTCAAATATAAATTAATTGACATTATATAATCCTCATGATATATATATATATATATATATATATATATACATATATATATATATATATATATATATATATATATATATATATATATATATATATATATATATATATATATATATATATATATATATATATATAGCATATAGAAATGAGGCAGTTATTACATACTAAAATTTTTTTATCAAATAATTTCTGAATTCTTTTCAGATACAGTAGCATTTTTTAATTCATAAATATTTTTTTCTAGTTATTAAAAAAATCAAGAGAATTTAACTTTGTAGGCTCATCGATTTATGCAATGTTTCTTCACACAATTTAAATTAATTTTACATAAAATTAAAAAACAGTACTTTATTTTATTAGTCTACCAATATCAAAAAGTAGCTTAATTCTTAACTTTTAAATATTCATCGACTTTTAATGCTTTTTCTCTCTTAGTTTCTGTTCTTTTAATACAGAAATAAAAAGAAGTACCCTTTAATAAGTTTTGTATATATACTTATACTGTATTGAGGGATATTTATTTTAAGAAAAGGATAGTATTTTAATTAGTATTAATATATGAAAACATGACAGAATCCAAAATTAATCAGTAAATAAAAGTTGGTAATTAATAGGATTTTTGTAATTACTCGTAATTCACATTAATCTGCCTTTTTAATAAATTAATTAAAAAATTTTGTTAAATCGTGAACTTATGAAACCTAAGTAATAAAATAAATATTGACTTACCTGTTCGCACAAGTTTAAAGGTGTGGTAGTTTTGTTCTCTCAGAGTCCTGCTCAGTGCATTGTGAGTTAAAGTTTTTAAAGATAAATCCTTTGACATTTTTTTTCGTTGATTTCACGTATACTAATAAAATATCACAATTTTGCAGATAAATAACTTAAAGTCTTCTTCTTAATACTCTTCTGCTTTATTCTTCACTTCTGCTTTATTCCTGTACTTTATTCTTCACATTTAAATCATGACGAAAAATCCAATGAAAATCAGTTATTTTAAACAACGTCCAAGGTTGAATTCATAGATATGAATGTCTTACTCCATTAATTCTTGAATTTTTTCAACAATTTCATTCACAAGAATTGTTTAAAATACTGGAAAAATTCTCGCAAGAATACACAAATTAATCAATAACTAAACAGGCTTGATTTTTTTCATAAAAAGCATTTTAAATGTATGTTAAACTAGCTAACTGATTGATCAACTAATAAATTTTAAATAAGTTGATGATTTCAAATTAAGATCATAATATTCAAAAACATTTTTATAAATTTTCATTAAAAATTTATATATTTGCATGACATGTTTTTCAAAAATAATTAAATACATTACACCGAAGAATATATTTAAGCATATCTTTAAAATTCAACTTCGTTTTATTTAGTAATACCCCTCCTATACATATCTGAAATCGCATAATATAAACTTGTTCATTAGAAATTTTAATATTGCAAAAAGAATTTAGCTTATATAATAAATTCCATAATTAGAAATTATATTCGAAAGCAATCAGACTTAAAAATACATAAACTACTCTATTTTTTTAAAAGAAAGTTCATTTACCTACCTTCTACATACTTTTAAATTTAAATATTTCCAAGTGCATTTCGAAGATAGAAAATTTTTGTAACTATTTTATAAACCATATAAAATTATGAATCATGGTACTGCAAAATGTGATATACGGTCCCAGATGTAATTACATCACCTCATTTTTCTTCGATTTCCTCAGTTCGTATTGTAAAACATTTATAAAACTTATTTTGAAAGTTAGTACTTGGGGAATACAAAACAACATATAGTGTCAAACCTTCAAAATCTGAAAAGCGATATTGCATTTAATTAATCGTCCTAGTCCAAAATATTTTTATACTCTTCACGAAAAACGTAAAATACTTACATATGCGGAAAAAAAGAACTTATTTTTCAAAAAGTTTAAGAGCTCCAAATCCATCAGATCATAAACTCGTAGGCGGAAAAAGTAAAGTGAACAATCGAAAAGATTCTACAGGTGGTTACTAAGAGAGATTAGGAAGCCACACGAAGCCTTAAAACATCTGGGCTAGTTGTATTCGCCGCCCCGACTTCAAAGACCCGTATGTAATGACGAAAGCCCTGGCGCGCTTCTCTCGATCCTTCTCTAAGCCCTTTTCATGCGGATTGGGGCGTTTCACTTTTAGCTATGGGGATGCAACATTTCTCATTTGGAAATTAAGATTTTTGCTAATTCGCACTTTAATTTTTATTTCACAGTATTAGTTTACCTGTACACCTTTTGAAAAAAAATTTAATGAGAAGCATTAATTCATGCTGCATAACATTAGTTTTAAAATTTCTTTCACCATTTGTAATTTGGTAATAAAAAAAGACAAATTATAGTATTTTCCAAAGTTCAACACCACCTTTTAAAAAGTCATTTTCGAGTTCTTTTAATATTGTTGTGTGTGTGTGTGTGTGTGTGTGTGTGTGTGTGTGTGTGTGTGTGTGTGTGTGTGTGTGTGTGTGTGTGTGTGTGTGTGTGTGTGTGTGTGTGTGTGTGTGTGTGTGTGTGTGTGTGTGTGTGTGTGTGTGTGTAATAAATATTATATAAGTATGTGAAGTCAATTTAAATTCGCAAAATTTATTATCTTATAATTTTTACAAATTTGATTATTTAGTGTAGTTAAAACAAACATTAAATACTATAAGACAGTTTTTAAATAAAAAATATCTTTACTTCATTTCATGGATTATAATTTTGTATGAATAAAATTTAAATAAAAATAATATTTAAGGATTTAAGGAAAAACAAATAAGAGACTGTATATAAGAAGGAATATGTTATTCATAAGAAATATATATTTTATACAAACATACATATATATATATATATATATATATATATATATATATATATATATATATATATATATATATATATATATATATATATATATATATATATATATATATATATATATATATATATATACAAATATATATATAAATATATATATATGTATATATAAGAAATATATTTTTCATATATTTTATATTTTTTGTAAGAAATAGTTTTATTAAAAAAGTTAGTCTCTAATGAAAAACTTTAAAAAGGTTTTACAGCAAACATATGTAAACACATAATTAATAATTTTAATTTCTTATCTAATAATTCAACGCATTATATTTTTTTCAGTTTTTTATCATTAATTTTATAAAACTGAATTACTGTCATTTTTTATTTTGAAATTTCATCACATAGTTTTATTTATTTGCATAAAATAAATTCTGCTTCAATGCAATAGTTTACAGCTTGAGGGATAATATTTGTACGCAAGAATCAATCAAATTCACACTTTCAAATTAATTTTTTACTTAAAACTGAGAATTAATCGATCAGCTACAATTCAAAATACCTAATTACTGTTCAAACAAATACTAACTTTTTCAGTTTATAAAAAAA